>CM042416.1:23217060-23297060 GCA_023634145.1 Thymallus thymallus | reverse complement strand
CTTTGCACAAACAGGCAAGGATATTGCTGCTGGTAAGATTGCACCTAAATCAACCATTTATCGGATCATCAAGAACTTCAAGGAGAGAGGTTAAATTGTTGTGAAGAAGGCGTCAAGGCGCCCAAGAAAGTCCAGCAAGCGCCAGGACCGTCTCCTAAAGTTGATTCAGCTGCGGTATCGGGGCACCACCAGTGCAGAGCTTGCTCAGAAATGGCAGCAGGCAGGTGTGAGTGCATCTGCACGCACAGTGAGGCGAAGACTTTTGGAGGATGGCCTGGGGTCAAGAAGGGCAGCAAAGAAGCCACTTCTCTCCAGGAAAAACATCAGGGACAGACTGATATTCTGCAAAAGGTACAGGGATCAGACTGTTGAGTACTGGGGGAGAGTCATTTTCTCTGATGAATCCCCTTTCCGATTGTTTGGGCCATCCGGAAAACACCTTGTCCGGAGAAGACAAGGTGAGCACTACCATCAGTCCTGTGTCATGCCAACAGTAAAGCATCCTGAGACCATTCATGTGTGGGGTTGCTTCTCATCCAAGGGAGTGGGCTCACTCACAATTTTGCCTAATAACACAGCCATGAATAAAGAATGGTACCAACACATCCTCCGAGAGCAACCATCCAAGAACAGTTTGGTGACGACCAATGCCTTTTCCAGCATGATGGAGCACCTTGCCATGAGGCAAAAGTGATAACTAAGTGGCTCGGGGAACAAAACATCGACATTTTGGGTCCATGGCCAGGAAACTCCCCAGACCTTAATCCCTTCGAGAACTTGTGGTCGATCCTCAAGAGGCGGGTGGACAAACAAAAACCTACAACTCCTGACAAACTCCAAGCATTGATTATGCAAGAATGGCCTGCCATGAGTCAGGATGTGGCCCAGAAGTTAATTGACAGCATGCCAGGGCGGATTGCAGAGGTCTTGAAAAAGAAGGGTCAACACTGCAAATATTGACAATTACGGAGTACTTGTAATTATACTTCAGTGCACCATAGTAACTACTGACATAAAGATCTAAGAACACTGAAGCAGCTAACTTTGTGGAGACCAATACTTGTGAAATTCTCAAAACCTTTGGCCACAACTGTACACTACACTGCACTACACTGCACTACACTGCACTGAACTGCACTGAACTGCACTGCACTGCACTACACTGCACTGCACTACAGTACACTGCACTACACTGCACTGCACTACACTGCACTACACTGCACTGAACTGCACTGCACTACACTGCACTGCACTACAGTACACTGCACTACACTGCACTGAACTGCACTGCACTGCACTACACTGCACTGCACTGCACTACACTGCACTGCACTACAGTACACTGCACTACACTGCACTGCACTACACTGCACTGAACTGCACTGCACTGCACTACAGTACACTACACTGCACTACACTGCACTGCACTGCACTGCACTGCACTGCACTACACAGTTGATGGCCTGATCTTGCAGCTGCCCAAATGATTAATAATTTATATCAAAGGATCCTCTGGTTCCATGGGAAATGTTAGTTAAATAAGATTAAACATTTGGTCTAGAACATGTTCGATTTTCTATGGTCACTGATGTCTCTTCCATTGAACTTTCCTGCCATTGGCTTTGCAACCATTGGTAAAGCCTGGTATCACAGCTGTATCGTGTCTTGTAGGATGAAGAGTACAAGAGTACACAAGCTGTGGCCAAAGACAGACCCTAGTGGCAGAAGATTGTTATCTCACCCGAGACGAGTAAGTAAGCAAGGATGAAGAGTATAGTGAATGTATGGTGCACAACTTCAAACACCACATTTCTTGCCCACTCATAATAAGTGAATTGATTAATGTCACTGCTCCCCATATGCTTCCAGAAATGTTTATGGCAACATCATAGCAAATGAGTCAATTTAGAGTCAGTTAATGAGAGTAGCTGTGTGCCTGTAGGCCTATGTCATTGTTTTCATGGCTTCAATGTAAATTGACCAATGTAGGCAAATCACACAAACACACACATTGTCCTACTGGTATGTGGTAGAAAACGGCAACATCCTCCTTTGTCCGGCAACAATGGCCGCCGTTCTCTCAGTGAGTGGGAACAGAGAGGAGGACAGGTGTCCCTTCCACCAGCTGGACCAGGGACACAGAGAGGGAGAGAAGGAGGAAAAGAGAGAGAAAGGGGACTGAGAGAGAGATGGAAAGAGGGAGAGAGGGCATCTGTTTCCCGTCTGGGACACATCTGGAGGAAGAACAAACAAAACAGAATGGAGGAGTGGAACCGCACCGGGCCATGAAGGGAAACGGTAGGAGTACCTGTCACATACACTTCCTGGGGAAAATAATACTGCTTCCTCTCTCTCTCTCTCTCTCTCTCTCTCTCTCTCTCTCTATATATATATATATATATATATATATATATATATATATATATATATATATATATAATGCCTGACTAGAGGGGGGTGGGCCACATAAAATCATGTAAGCCAATATTGCAACCAGTGATATTGCTAAAATGTGGAATACAAGTAGTCCATTGTCTGCCCTAAATAGAGGAACAAACAACATGAGGATATCTTAAAATGTTTTGGAAATATAGATCTGTAAACACACAGATAAAATAGGAGGAAATTATTAATCTAAACTTAACTTTTTGGTAGCTGTTCAATAGACAACTTTCCAGGTGAAATCTGCTTGCATTCAGTGCTGTATGGTCCTGCCTGACAAATATTCACACAGTGACACGTCTCTTGATGTTGTGGCTATTGTAATTGGCTCTTAGGAAAACATCGAAATTACATTTTTGGGGTCAAAGGTTCCTGAAAGGATTTAGTATCTTTAGCGCCTAGTCTTGCAGTTTAAGTCAAAGGGACAATCACAGATTATATTTATATTTTGCCTCAAATCCTATATGGCGTCATAATAACATTTGATTTTAGGTTAAATCACCTGTAAATACGAATTGTGTACAACACTCATGCCTATAAAGACTGTTGGTGTGAATACATTTTATTCTGAATCCAATATGGCCAACACGATGACACCTTAGCCTGGATAAAAGTAGCACTTGTTCATTTTGTATTGTGATATTCTGTCTTTAAAATGGTTTCATAAGGCTCTTGGTATATCTGGGGTAGGAGTGGCACTGTCATGCCTCTGTTGTGTCTGAATAACCGAAGCCAACTAGTATTTCTATGTGTGTTCATGTTTTAATCTCAGTCACACACTTATCAACAATGGGTAATTCCACAAAATAGAACAACAAGCCATTCACCACACAAGCACACAGTGGCGTAACTAAGTTACAGGAAAGCAACCATTAACACAACAGTCAGCTAATCTAGTAGTGTATATGTACAGACCACTAAAACTAAGTGTAAGGTTGATTGAAAGTCTTTGAGGTGGCCAGGGCATAGGTGTGTCCTTAAAGGATAAAGAAACAAAGTAGCCAGTGGTGGTTATAGTTCTAGGGCCTGACCAGCTTGCACAGCTAACTGGTAATAGTATCCTTCCTGTATGGCTGGCTTGGTATTGGGGCTGTGGGGTGATCCGATTCCATTTCTACAGCTAATGCAGAAAAGAGGCCCATTGACTAACTGGAATGTTATCCCAGCCTAAATGATGCTGGGGATACTCCAGTAGTGGAATGGTTGGTTGTCTGGTTGTGAAGGAAAGTCTGTGAAAGGGCTGTCACAAACAGACTTGCTTTTAGATCTCTCCAATGCCTAATTTGCCTGTGGGTGGAGTTTTTTATGTTGAATGTGGCAAAAAGTCCTGCGGGTCACATCCTAGTCAGAGTGTAGCTAGGTCATAGACTATGACTAAGAAGCGTTGGTTGTAAGGGACGTAGCACAGCTCCACACATTCGGGAAGTATTCAGACACTTTCACTTTTTCCACATTTTGTTACGTTACAGCCTTATTCTAAAATGTATTAAATATTTTTTTTCCCACATCAATCTACACACAATACTCCACAATGACAAAGTGAAAACAGGTTTTTACAAATGTTTGCAAATAAAATAAAATATTTACACAAGTATTCAGACCTTTTGCTATGAGACTCAAAATTCTCTGGTGCATCCTGTTTCCATTGATCATACTTGAGATGTTTCTACAACTTGTCCACCTGGGGTAAGTTCAATTGATTGGACATGATTTGGAAAGGCACACACCTGTCTATATAAGGTCCCACAGTTGACAGTTCATGTCAGAGCAAAAACCAAGTCATGAGGTCGAAGGAATTGTCCGTAGAGCTCAGAGACAGGATTGTGTCGAGGCACAAATCTGGGGAAGGGTACCAAAACATTTCTGCAGCATTAAAGGTTCCCAAGAACACAGTGGCCTCCATCATTCATAAATGGAAGAAGTTTGGAAGCACCAAAACTCTTCCTAGACCTGGCCGCCCGGCCAAACTGAGCAATCGGGGAAGAAGGGCCTTGGTCAGGGAGGTGACCAAGAACCCGATGGTCACTCTGACAGAGCTCCAGAGTTTCTCTGTGGAGATGGGAGAACCTTCCAGAAGGACAACCATCTCTGCAGCACTCCACCAATCAGGCCTTTATTGTAGAGTGGCCAGAGGGAAGCCACTCAGTAAAAGGCACATGACAGCCAGCTTGGAATTTGACAAAAGGCACCTCAAGGACTCAGACCATGAGAATCAAGATTCTCTAGTCTGATGAAACCAAGATTGAACCCTTTGGCCTGAATGCCAAGCGTCACGTCTGGAGGAAACCTGGCACCTCTCATCACCTGGCAAATACCATCCTTACAGTGAAGCATGGTGGTGGCAGCTTCATGCTGTGTGGATGTTTTTCAATGGCAGGGACTGGGAGACTAGTAAGGATCGAGGGAAAGATGAACGGAGCAAAGTACAGAGAGATCCTTGATGAAAACCTGCTCTCAGGACCTCGGACTGGGGTGAAGGTTCACCTTCCAACAGGACAATGACCATAAGCACACAGCCAAGACAACACAGGAGTGGCTTCGGGGAAAGTGTTTGAACGTCTTTGAGTGGCCCAGCCAGAGCCCGGATTTGAACCCGATCGAACATCTTTGGAGAGACCTGAAAATAGCTGTGCAGCGACCCTCCCCATCCAACCTGACTTGAGCTTGAGAGGATCTGCATAGAATAAGGGGAGAAACTCCCCAAATACAGATGTGCCAAGCTTGTAGCATCATACCCAAGAAGACTCAAGGCTGTAATCGCTGCCAAAGGTCCTTCAACAAAGTACAGAGTAAAGGGTATGAATACTTATGTAAATGTGATATTCCAGTTTTTTGTTTGTAATACGTTAGCAAACATTTTTTTATGGGGTATTGAGTGTAGATTGATGATGAAAATAAACAATATAATACATTTTAGAATAAGGCTGTAATGTAAAAATAAATGTGGAAAAAGTCAAGGGGTCTGACACTCAATGTTTTGCTAGAAATGTGGTGCTCAAAACACCTGATCTGAATGTTGGATTCAGGCAGACGTATTGGACAACCAATAAATCAAAGCTCACTTCTAAATGATAAGGAGGTGACTTAAGAGCCCAATCCTGGAAGGGAAAGTTACACCACAGCTGGGAAAATTTGTAGAGCTAGGGAGAAAGTGTCAGAGTCCAGGGTTGGATTTTCTTTCCTTTCGTTGCATCAACGAACCTCAAAGAGGCTTGTGACTTGGAATACTTAGTGTTGCCATGCCAAGAAGTCTGCTGCCTTTTTATATATCTAGACAAAGGTGTTTGAGGGTATATGGTGAGCATATTAGGTACAGGTCTAAAGTGCAGTACACAAAAATATCTAATATAAAACATATTCATATACAGGTGATTAAAACATAATGTAATGGTAATGTGGCAGCCATATTGGATTTTGGACACCATATTGGATTTAGGGGGGGGACCCCCTAATGTAATTGCAAGAGTAGGGGCTAAAGATACAAATACCTAAGCTCATGTATCCCAAAATCGTGAGCTCTGATATTGCACAAACTTGGAATAGAGGTTGTTTGTTAAGTTTAGAGGGTGTTTTCCTTGGAGCAAATTACAATAGCCACAACATTAAAATACATGTGTTACAGTATGTATTTTTGTCAGGCAGGACCATACAGCCCTGAATGAGAGCAAATTTCACTTGGAAAGTTGTCTTTTGAACAGCTACCAAAAAGATCAGGGGGTGTGTCACAATTTTAATTTAACCACTTTTGCAGTAAAATATTTTTTATACAAGCATGCATTTCATATATGGGAGACCTTAGAGATATGGAAAAACACGGTTGTGCTTTGTTATACCTAGGGTAGGGGTATCTCAAAACGAAAGCCCTTTTTGAGGATTAGCCACTATTAGTAAGCATATGTGTGTACGTGTGAGTGGTGCTCTTGTGTGTGTGTCTGTGTGTGTGCCTGTTTGATACTCATATATTTTTGCTTTTTTAACGGCCAAGATGAGGGTTTGATGAGGGTGGGTGGAGTTCAAGGACCAATTGAAAGAGTGCATAATAGATAAAGAAAGAAAGAGAGAGCCAGAGAGAGAGAGAGAGAGAGAGAGAGAGAGAGAGAGAGAGATGGAATTGGCCAGAAAATCATAGCGAGGTATTGCAGTTATGGATTTGCGAATGAGTGAGATGGAGATGGAGTGATAGATAGATAGATAGATAGATAGATAGATAGATAGATAGATAGATAGATAGATAGATAGATAGATAGATAGATAGATAGATAGATAGATAGATAGATAGATAGATAGATAGATAGATAGATAGATAGATAGATAGATAGATAGATAGATAGATAGATAGATAGATAGATAGATAGAGAGATAGAGAGATAGAGAGATAGATAGAAAAAGCGAGCGAGAGAGGTGGACAGAGATTAGATAAAAGGAGAAGGCAAAAGTGGACAGAGAGTGAAGGAGAGAGAGAGAGATGGAAAAGAGGGGAGGGTGAGTGGAGGATTTCCTGATTTGTTTGTTCCTCTCACACACTTTTCTTCCTGGCCGGCTGTATTTAGACTTCCTCTTCCACTGGGGCTATTCTGAGACACCTCACTCACTGCTGTTGTACCCTAGCCAGCTCTGATTACCCCCCAGCATACTGGGCTGGTGAGTGTGTGCATGCATGCGTACGTGTTTGTGTGCTTGTGCGTGTTTGAGTTTGAGCGACTGGGTGAATATTTAGAAGCTGCGACAAGTGGGAGGATTATGTCCCCCAAACTCATTAGCCGATAATGACCTTTTTTAATTTGTGTGAAAGACTGCAAGAAAGAAGGAAAGAAAGAAGGGAGGGAGGGAGGGACATCAAGAGAATGGCAGCTGTTAGCTGTTAGCGCTCTCTCTTTCACACACACACACACACACACTGATGCGTCGTCTTGATTATCAAGGTTTACACAAGTGCTTTTCTCTTACTGTGTTATCTCCGATTGTGTTTGTGTACGTGTGTGTGAGCGTGGGTGCATGCGTGCGTGCTTACAACAGACCTGCAGTGGGAACCCCCATCTGGAACCTTCTACCCTCTCTTCCTGTTTACCACGATAGCCTACGTACGGCTCTGAAGCCCCTGTCCCCCTTAACAACAACACCCTTCCTCTCCAGTCAATTTATGTCCTTTATATAAGTGCTTCCCAAGACATTTTGAATTGTGAGCCACCTTTTAGCATTGTGGTCCACCTAAAGCCTGTGTGGGTCATTTTGAATAGCACCGAAAACATGTTTTAAATGCAGAATGTCAAATACTTGATACTTAATCGAACACATTAGCTGAAAAGAAGCAGAAATTAACAAGTCCAAGCATGTAGCTGTCCAGGGATTGAGTTGGTCTAAAGCAGAAGTCAGTGTAGTTGTTGATAGAGCTGATGCTTTGATGACACTAACATTTCCCCCAGTCAGACTTCTGCTTTGGCAGACAGTGAGCTCTCTAATCGGCACACTGAGTCACTGTGTTCCTCAATCTAAAGGAGAGAAGAATAGACAGGAACGGTGAACCATCCTTTCCTATTAAAGTCTGAAATAGCCAGATATAATGGAGGAGCCATATTTGCATATTATTCATCTGAAATAACTTCCTCTCTGTGTTTCCATCCCTTCCAGAATGCAGATAATTAAGGAATACTAAATAAAGATAAGGCAACCAAGGAGAAAAGGAAAAGAAGCCATTCAAGACTAGTGAGACTAGTGAGTTTTGAACCTGTTGAGGAAAGAATGGCTAAGAAACCATTTTATTGGGACCAGGCTTGTTGAGTTTTTATATGTGTGCACCAGAACTACCCTGGGTTTGTCCTTGCAGCAGACAGAGGGGAGAAAGCAGACAGACACAAACAGATGTTCATGTTAATGATCCTTTTCAACATTTCTGTCAGCCACTTAAATAGCGTGAAAAAAGAATCATCATGTCAAAAAGGCACAAATAATCTCTTTACCACATCTGGACCGTTAAACTTGATCCCAAAAACCAACCTCTCTTGGAACGTCACACAAACATTCACACATAAATTAGTTATTTTCACCCTTTCCTGCAAACTCACTCACAGATCTGCTTGTTGTGGGTACAAGTCGCCCAGACACAAATCTAGAACTTAGATAAGTGTCTAGGAGCAACTTAATTTTACTTTGATTGGGATCAGGAAGAGGGTTGGTTGAGCTGTCAGAGGGCACTGATAAATTGGAATGCAGTGGCTGTACAGTAACATTATATAAATGACGTCAGAGCTCAGGCTCTGTGCTTCACAGCGCTGTATGGGTTTTGACAGACAGCTGTTCTGAACTTGATCACTGCATGTGACAAGAAGTTGCCCCCATTCCTCCTGCTAATTGGGAAACTTGCACATTTTGTCTGAGCGAGAGAAATGCAGTAAATTAAGAGGACTCAGTGTATTTTGAAAGATGAAACTTTGAGGATTATAATTAATACCACTTTGGTCTCCCGAGTGGCACAGTGGTCTAAGGCACTATATCTCAGTGCAAGAGGTGTCACTACAGTCCCTGGTTCGAATCCAGGCTGTATCACATCCGGCCGTGATTGGGAGTCCCATAGGGTGGCGCAGAATTGGCCCAGAGTCGTCTGGGTTTGGCCGGGGTAGGCCGTCATTGTAAATAAGAATTTGTTCTTAACTGACTTGCCTGGTTAAATAATTTTTTTAAATACAAATGTCATACAAGCAAGCCAAACACCTGTGAGCCCAAATAGTTCACATTTCCACATCATAAAACTCATGTCATATAGAGTTTCAATGTTTTTGATCGCTATGTTTGATGTACAGTTACAAGATGACATGGCATCATACCCTGGGATGTTCATAACAGAATAAGATGACATGGTATCATACCCTGGGATGTTCATAACAGAATAAGATGACATGGCGTCATACCCTGGGATGTTCATAACAGAATAAGATGACATGGCGTCATACCCTGGGATGTTCATAACAGAATAAGATGACATGGCGTCATACCCTGGGATGTTCATAACAGAATAAGATGACATGGCGTCATACCCTGGGATGTTCATAAAATAATAAGATGACATGGCATCATACCCTGGGATGTTCATAACAGAACAAGATGACATGGCGTCATACCCTGGGATGTTCATAACAGAATAAGATGACATGGCGTCATACCCTGGGATGTTCATAACAGAATAAGATGACATGGCATCATACCCTGGGATGTTCATAACAGAATAAGATGACATGGCGTCATACCCTAGGATGTACTGAACAGAATAAGATGACATGGCGTCATACCCTGGGATGTTCATAACAGAATAAGATGACATGGCATCATACCCTGGGATGTTCATAACAGAATAAGATGACATGGCATCATACCCTGGGATGTTCATAACAGAATAAGATGACATGGCATCATACCCTGGGATGTTCATAACAGAATAAGATGACATGGCATCATACCCTGGGATGTTCATAACAGAATAAGATGACATGGCATAATACCCTGGGATGTTCATAACAGAATAAGATGACATGGCATCATACCCTGGGATGTTCATAACAGAATAAGATGACATGGCATCATACCCTGGGATGTTCATAACAGAATAAGATGACATGGCATCATACCCTGGGATGTTAATAACAGAATAAGATGACATGGCATCATACCCTGGGATGTTCATAACAGAATAAGATGACATGGCATCATACCCTGGGATGTTCATAACAGAATAAGATGACATGGCATCATACCCTGGGATGTTCATAACAGAATAAGATGACATGGCATCATACCCTGGGATGTACTGAACAGAATAAGATGACATGGCATCATACCCTGGGATGTTCATAACAGAATAAGATGACATGACATCATACCCTGGGATGTTCATAACAGAATAAGATGACATGGCATCATACCCTGGGATGTTCATAACAGAATAAGATGACATGGCATCATACCCTGGGATGTTCATAACAGAATAAGTCTACATGCATTGAAACTACTTAGGAACTGTGTATACTTTGGAGAGGTGTGTAGCAACTTGGAAACACCAGTAGTTGCACTTACCCCACATTTTCCAGGAAATATCCGTTCATGTTACTGAATGTATCCAGAGTATTTTCATATTTTGTTATCAACAAATGTGGCGAAAAGTACAGTAAATGTAAAATGTACATAAAATCAACAGTGTCATGTTTGGATTCAGTCTTGTGTCAGGTGAACTGTTGTATCCTCACCTTTGGTCTAAACATTTTCCCACAATCTCCAAACTGTTCCCTTTCAATTGCTACCATGCATTTCATATGTCTTCTGTAATAAACATTTCAATGTAGCCCTATCCATATAGGCCAAATCCCACAAGTGTAAAGAGTTAAGTCAAAATATCATTTTCTTATTGGTCGAAAGTGACTTGTCAGTCATCAGTAGCCACGGAGACAGTAATTACTGTTCTGGATGTCTGTGTGTCTGCAGGATCCTCCAGCGACAAAACAAAAAACCACAACAGAAACGTATCTCCTGTTTGCTTCCTCCTCTGATGTTATTTATAGGCCTGTTCATTAGACAGAGAGCTACAGTGTGTGTGTGTGTGTGTGCATGCGTGCGTGCGTGTGTGTGTGAGAGAGAGAGAGAGAACAAAGGGTGAGGGAAAGACAGAGATGGAGAGAGGTACGAAGCTACAAAGGAGGACAATTAAATAGTCACAATGAGTTTATAGGCCCAACAAGAGTTGCAGTTTGTGCATTAACATCAAGTTAATGAAAGTTAACACACACGCCCTGATACACACACACACACACACACACAGGGTGAGTCAAAAGGCATGATTAACGAGTGTGGCCGGTCACAGAGAACACACTCAATTACCTGTGGTCAGGTCACGACATATCTGTTTGGGAAACATGCTGTAATTACCGTCATCAGCGATGTGTGTGTGTGTGTGTGGGTTGGTTCTTCTATCCTTTTAGGGACCTAAAATCCCCCAAATGCATCACAAGGATAGTAAAACAAGAAAATGTCTCCCTCAGGGAGTTAGGGTTAGGGTTAGAATTTTGGTTAGGAGTTAGGAGTTAGGAGTTAGGAGTTAGGAGTTAGGGATAAGGTAAAGGTTAGGGGTTAGGGAAAATAGGATTTTGAATGGAAATTAATTTTAAGTCCCCATGAGGATAGAATAACATAACGCGTGTGTTTGAAGTTATTCTTCACAAGACAGTTTTCTGTTAACACATGCTTAAATCCCTCACAGGGAGTGCTACTACTGTATGGTCAGATAGGATACGTTGTTCATGACTACATCCGACCCTAACCTTTGACATGGATATGTGTCACAATCATAATCCATATGGTGCATGTGTTTCATAGCCACGTAACACTGGAGGACTAGGAGGACTGGGAGTGGACTGAACTAATAGCCACAGGGCTAGGCCTTTAAGCCGGGGGCTTGTGTTCTGGTCACTGCAGGGAGGAGAAGTCTGTGGGCATGGGAAGGTCTCTGTGGTTGGTGAGTGTCCAGGGTGTGGTGATCAGGATAGATTTGGAACTTAGGTGAGTGTAAGGCAGTGTTTTGATGCCTGATGATGACCAGCGTAAGGTCATGTACAGTGCTGTACATGGCTGTCAGTGTAGCTTTGGAGGTAGGAAATGAATACATTACAAACAGGTGGTAACGTGTGTGTGTGTGTGTGTGTGTGTGTGTGTGTGTGTGTGTGTGTGTGTGTGTGTGTGTGTGTGTGTGTGTGTGTGTGTGTGTGTGTGTGTGTGTGTGTGTGTGTGTGTGTGTGTGTGTGTGTGTGTGTGTGTGTGTGTGTGTGTGTTTCGTGTGCATTTGTGTTAATAACTCTTTGGCTTATTTTGGTTGTTGACGACCAGCAAGAGATCCAGGTGCCTTCATTCAAAACATTCATAAAGAGAGAGGGAGCCAGGGTGGGAGAACCAGGGAGGATGTGGAGGGGGAAAGAGATACGTTGTACTGCCGCTCCGTAACCTTCATCACCCGGATTTCTCACACTTTTAATTAAAGAGCAGGTTTGAAAATATATCTTAATCGCACACCATATTTCAGAGTAAATACATAAACATAACGGTATACTGAGGCATTTATGTTGATATAGGCAGTTCAGCCGACAACATAGTAATGTACCTAGGTGTAAACATCAACAATCCATTTATTGACATAAAATAAAATGAGTTGAAGACTTTCATTTCAATTAACCCTATCAAATATTTTCTTAATATTCCCTCTCTCTGCTTCCCCATCTTCATCCCCTATCTTGCTTTATCTTCCACTTCCTCTCTCTCTCCCTCTTCATCCTATTTCCCATATGGAACAATGCTTCCTGTTTTATGCCCTCCTGTCACAGACATCTGACTCATCTGGATGACACATATAGTATCACAGGTGAAGGAGAATATATTCAGTATAGTATAACTGGTGAAGGAGAATACCTTCAGTATAGTATAACTGGTGAAGTAGCATACCTTCAGTATAGTATAACTGGTGAAGGAGAATACCTTCAGTATAGTATAACTGGTGAAGTAGAATACCTTCAGTATAGTATAACTGGTGAAGGAGAATACCTTCAGTATAGTATCACTGGTGAAGGAGAATACCTTCAGTATAGTATAACTGGTGAAGTAGAATACCTTCAGTATAGTATAACTGGTGAAGGAGATACCTTCAGCATAGTATCACTGGTGAAGGGAATAACTTCAGTATAGTATCACTTGTGAAGGGAATACCTTCGGTATAGTATCACTTGTGAAGGGAATACCTTCGGTATAGTATCACTGGTGAAGGAGAATACCTTCAGTATAGTATAACTGGTGAAGTAGAATACCTTCAGTATAGTATAACTGGTGAAGGAGATACCTTCAGCATAGTATCACTGGTGAAGGGAATAACTTCAGTATAGTATCACTTGTGAAGGGAATACCTTCGGTATAGTATCACTGGTGAAGGAGAATACCTTCAGTATAGTATAACTGGTGAAGTAGAATACCTTCAGTATAGTATAACTGGTGAAGGAGATACCTTCAGCATAGTATCACTGGTGAAGGGAATAACTTCAGTATAGTATCACTTGTGAAGGGAATACCTTCGGTATAGTATCACTTGTGAAGGGAATACCTTCGGTATAGTATCACTTGTGAAGGGAATACCTTCGGTATAGTATCACTTGTGAAGGGAATACCTTCGGTATAGTATCACTTGTGAAGGGAATACCTTCGGTATAGTATCACTTGTGAAGGGAATACCTCACAACGGCTCATAATAATGGCTGGAATGTAGTCAATGGACTGGTATCAAACACATCAAACACGTGGTTTCCATGTGGTTGAAACCAGTCCATTGACTCCATTCCAGCCATTATTATGAGGAGTCCTCCCCTCAGCAGCCTCCACTGGTATACGTGTATCAGTGTAAACAACGCTCTGCGCAAAACACACTTCCATTACCAGATCCTTCATGATTGTGAGTGTTCGTGTCAGTGACACAGTCAGACAGAGATGTTGACACACTGTATAAAACACACAAACACACTTCTATTAACAAATAACCCATATGTGAGTAAGACAGTCAGTCAGACGGACAATACCCTTGGGCTACAGACATAAACATGGTATTCCCCAGATATGATTACATATAGTCATCACACAGTCGTACATACAGGCTCCAAACACTTAATGCCCTCTCAAACAGGAAGTTTGAGAGGGTATTAGTTATTCGTAATAGTTATTCTAACTATTACGTAGGTCACATCTGACGCCCGCTCCCACAACTTAAAAAATTGATACCTGATAATAAAGGAGCACACCATTTTAAACATGTAGTGTAACTGAGGTTTAACAATGTTCCCTTATGAAAAATTGTAACAACCCCTACAAAAATGTACATTCATTATAATCCATATATCCTGTTGCTGTAGGATTATTTCCCTGCTGTAGCAAACTGTCTCAAATCCTACATCTGTATCATCTTTCTATATATCTCTTTCTGCTTCTCCCCCCTCTCTCTTATCTAATGCTGGTGTGTGCTGCAGATGATTTCTAGTTGCGTAGATACACGAGAGAGTGATACTTCAGGTGCCTGGCTTTGCCATGACCCTCAGAGCAGTGGACTGAACATGAGAGTGATTTAGGGATGGCCACTCATAAGGAGGATTGGGCCAAAATCACCCCTTTTCAACAACTCATCTCCCATCAAGGACAATGTGACACAGGCCAACGCTGGGACGAACATAACTCTCCAGTCCCAACGAGCTCACCGACACAGCTCAATCTGCTTAGACACACACACTCACACACACTCGCACGAATACACACACATAAACACTTTCCAGCACTGTCGTACAGTAATGTAATTAGCCCAAACAGAAACTGAAGCTGACAGACTGGAACAGTTTCAACACTGAGAACTAATCCCTTTTAAGACACAGAGAGTCACAAGCAGAGAAGCTGGCTGGAAAAAGTGAAAAAATGAGGCGGAGAGAAACTCCACCAACCCTCCACAGCTTGTTCCATAGAAAAAGAGTGGGACTACCTTCAGCAAAACAAAACTAATCTCAGTTAAAGGCCCCCGCTTACTTATTGAGTAAGAATGTGAATAGAATAGAGTATAATAGGATAGGATGGGATAGAATAGACATGTTTACAGTACAATCTCTTACAGTACAGTCTGCTAGCGTCATGGCTTTAAAGTGGCAAACAAGAATTTGAAGACGCGCCTGTGTGGTAGTAGGTGCATGTGTTTTCTCAAGACAGAGAGAGAGGGAAAGAGAGAGAGAGAAAGAGAGAGCAAGAGGGAAAGAGACAGAGAGGGGGGGTGTAAGAGACAGAGAGAGAGAGAGAGAGAGAAAGAGAGAAAGAGAGAAAGGGAAAGAGAGAGAGTGAGAGTGAGAGTGAGAGTGAGAGTGAGAGTGAGAGAGAGAGAGAGAGAGAGAGAGAGAGAGAGAGAGAGAGAGAGAGAGAGAGAGAGAGAGAGAGAGAGAGAAGAGGGAAAGAGACAGAGAGCGAGGGAAAGAGACAGACAGAGAGAGAGGGAAAGAGAGAGAGAGAGTGTCACGATCGTGTGTAGAGACAGACCAGGGCGCAGCGTAGCGATAGTTCGACATTGTGTTTATTCACAAATAAACTAAACTCAGTCCGAACTATACAAAACAACAACGTAAGAACAAACGTGAACATCAACACACTTACTCTGATGATGACATATAAACAATGATCCACATGCAGGTGGATGGGAGAGAAGGCTAAATGCCATTCCCAATCAGAGACAACGCTAGACAGCTGTCTCTGATTGGGGATCATTCACCTTCCCTCCCTGATGTAAGGACTGGGTTGTGGTTCCCCCTGATGGACATAAAGGTTACCACAATCCAGCCCTTACAGAGAGAGAGAGAGAGAGAGAGAGAGAGAGAGAGAGAGAGAGAGAGAGAGAGAGAGAGAGAGAGAGAGAGAGAGAGAGAGAGAGAGAGAGAGAGAGAGAGAGAGAGAGAGAGAGAGAGAGAGAGAGAGAGAGAGAAACAGACAAAAACTCAAAGATAGTTGGAGAGGTTCCAGGGCCCTGTAATTTGAAGATAAGACTGTCCCTTGAAAGCGGTCACACACACACACACAGTTTAATGACAGGAGAGGTGCAGCCGTGGGGACAGAAACATAGCGATTGACAGGCGACAGCTCAGAGTGACACACGAGACCAGGCCAGACTCGGTGGCACCCAGCAACCGCCCCGTCGTCCCCGACGACGAATGAGTCACTCTCAACTAGATCATTCAGAGTCATAAATGTGCTTTTAAAGAGCAAAACTCCTGAAAGATTAAACAGAGACAAATCAAGGGAAAAAGAAGAAGACTTTGCTGGGCACTTTGACATGACGTTTATTACCTGGATCTGAGGCCACGTGTAATAACCCACTTATTTGGCTCAAACCTTGTTTTCCTGAAACAATTGGTGACCAAAGCAGATGAGAAAACACTGGTGTTTAATGTGTGTGTGTGGGGGGGGGGGGTGGGTGGGTGTGGGTGTGCATCAATGCATGTAAAAACAGGTTTGTCTGACACACTTATATTAAAATCAGGTTGCAGATCATCGACATGTTGACAAAACAACAATGTGGCTCAGCCTCTTCCTCCACCTAATGAAACACAGCAGTGTGTGTGTGTGTGTGTGTGGTGTGTGTGTGTGTGTGGTGTGTGTGTGTGTGTGTGTGTGTGTGTGTGTGTGTGTGTGTGTGTGTGTGTGTGTGTGTGTGTGTGTGTGTGTGTGTGTGACAGGAATAACATCTGACAGACACAAACATCCCGTTGCGACATCACACTCTCTCTCACACACACACACACACACACACACACACACACATACACCACTCACAGACACACAAACCCACACACCACTCACAAACACACACAGAAACACAAACACACGCACATACAAAAACACATGCAGGTAACCTGAGCAGCCTTGCTGACCCGTGTATATGGGACACAGTGCCCACACCTTCTGAACGACCCCTGACCCCAAACAATTAAACTGGACTCCCAGTACATTTTAAGTGACACAGAGCCAGGTGTACACACACAAACACATACACACATTAGGAATAACAACAGTCCTCTATGATCTGGTCACGGTGGTTCTTGCCTAGTGAATTCCCTTATTCAGAGTGTTATGTGGCACCAAGCATGTGTTTTTGTATTAGCATTGACTGCTTGGTAGTGGTTGAATTCAACCGTAAGTATTAAAAAGCCCAGGCCACTATTTTCAGAGCACCCACAGTGGTCAATGTGTCATTGCAACCTTACAAACATCAATGTTGAGTCACATGCAGTGTGTCTGTTTGATAGCTGTATGGACTCAATAATGGACGGTTCTCATGATTTTCCAGTTAATGGACAGGTAAGTATAAGCTGTATACACCACTGACCTAATCTTATTGTTATATCATATAGGTACACAGATCTACAATCATTAGTCGGTGTCTGTGTTATAGCTGTAAGTATGGACTGAATCGTGTAATGACTATTGGGCCAGGTTTTCTTCCTGGTCAGCTCTCATGTTTGGTAAGCACTCATAGCACCCAGTAGTTGTCACTCTATTGTGTGTATGTGTGTGTATGTACAGTCATGTGAAAAAGTAAGTACACCCCCTGGGAAGTTCTCTTTTCTTTTTTTCTTTTTTTTACATATTTGGACAGATGGATATGTAATCTTCACTTCAACGCTATTGACAGATAAAGGTTACCCAATTTAACAAATCACACACAATAATTTTATTTTTTTTAAATGTTATGCAATCAAAATAAACAAAAATGCCTTTTCCTTATGGGGAAAAAGTTAGTACACCCCTACCTTTACCATCACATAAAATGGCTGTAATTAGAATTAGGTACCAAAACAAGTGCAAATGATTAGAAAACATTAGAGAGAAACTTAGGAGGCTCCAGCCTTCCATAAAGATAAGAAAATTGGTCTGGTTTGGTCTTAACCATATGGGTGTGTGGTAACATATCATTCAAAGATCAAAAGACCTACCCGAGGCCCTCAGAAGAAAGATTATGAGGCCATGAGTCTGGGAGGGGCTACAAATCCATTTCCAAGCAATTCGAAGTACATCATTCCACTGTCCGACGAAGATTCCAGACCACTGGCAAACTACCTAGGACAGGTCGTCCCACCAAAGTCAGCCCAAGAGCTGACCGAAAGATGCTCATAGAAGTCTCTAAGAACCCCAGGGTAACACCAAGGGATCTACAGGCCTCTATTGCCACAATCAATGTCAAATTGCATAGGTACACAGTCAGAAAGAGACACAAAGAGGCACAAACTTGGCCTACATGGGAGGTCAGGAAGGAAGAATAAGAGTTTCCACCTAGCTAACATTAGCGTCAGCCACCTAGCCGCCTAGCTAGTGTTAGCCACAAAAAATTGGAATTCGTAAAATATCATATGTTTTGTTAATTAGTAACATATTGTATGAATTGCTATTCATAACATATCATGTTAAATGAATGATGGACATCCACAAATTGATACATACCGTACGAAACATAACATATCATAATAATTTACATTTACTATGTTACATTTTTCTTTGAGTCCAGGTTGCCCACTGGGATCAAACACGCGACTTTCTGATCCAGAGTCATGGGATTAGATCAGAAGGTTGTGTTTTGATCCCAGTGGTGGACACTCCTTTTTTTTAATGAATGAATGAATGCCTAAAATTAATGTTTTAACCCGATCCAAAACCTTAACCCCTAACCTTCTAAATTTGACGTTTGGAGCAACTTCAGAATTTGACATGTGGAGAAATGTGGAGAAATGTCAAATTTTCCAGTTAGACTGTGAGAGCTTGTTGATTTTGTCTCCTGGTCCCTATTGTAGCGAGAGAGGCACTTTTGATTGAGGGTGCTTTGAAGTGTGGACGGAAGTGTTTTGAGGATAAAGGGGGGTTGGTTAGTACAGAAGAGGGGGATAGGGGACAAGACTGGCAATTTAGACTACAGGTGTGCCCGGTGTTTTTGGGAAGGACGCCAGCTTCAAACACGACACTCCTCCTCCTACTCGCAGGATGAAAGAAGTGTCTCTCTAATTGTACTTCAGAGACGAGACACAACAAACCAAGAAAGAAAAGGGAGAGAACTTTCTAGACACGTTGTGTTTTTTTGTTAAAGGTGCTCCTCTTTCTAACCACAACAGGTTGAGAAGAGGAAGTCCCCCGCACAAGCCAGTTTGGCTGCAACCCACACTAACATACCCCACCAGAACACATAGACATGCATACATATGTCTATACATATACACACATGTAGAGTACACACACATGTAAACACACAATATGTACACAAGATACAGCGGGTGAAATAAGTATTGAACACGTCACCATTTTTCTCAGTAAATATATTTCCAAAGGTGCTATTGACATGACATTTTCTCCCGATGTTGGTAACAACTAATCTTGCACTCCAGTATCTCTATTTGCACATCATAATTTGCACATCCTTCATTCCTGTGTTAATGCTAATCTGTAATTTATATCACCACAATGGTCTATTTATTGTCCTACCTCCTAACCTTACTGCATTTTGCACTACATTTGCACTCTGTATATAGATTTTCTATTGTGTTTTTGACTATGTTTGTTTACTGTGTAACTCTGTGTTGTTGTTTTTGTCGCACTGCTTTGCTTTGTCTTGGCCAGGTCGCAGTTGCAAATGAGAACTTGTTCTCAACTGACCTAACCGGTTAAATAAAGGTGAAAAAAAAGAAAAAGAAAAAAGAAACAACCCAAGTAATCCATACATACAAAGAAACCAAAACAAATACTTACTGATATTTATTTAATACTTTGTACAAAAGCCTTTGTTGGTAATGACAGCTTCAAGACGCCTCCTGTATGGAGAAACTAGTCGCATGCATTGCTCTGGTGTGATTTTGGCCCATTCCTCCACACAAACAGTCTTCAAATCTTGAAGGTTCCGTGGGCCTCTTCTATGAATCTTGATCTTCAGTTCTTTCCATAGATTTTCAATGGGATTTAAGTCAGGTGATTGGCTTGGCCATTCTAGCAGCTTTATTTTCTTTCTTTGAAAGCAATTGAGAGTTTCCTTGGCTGTGTGTTTGGGATCATTGTCTTGCTGAAATGTCCACCCTCGTTTCATCTTCATCATCCTGGTAGATGGCAGCAGATATTTGTCAAGAATGTCTCGGTAAATTTGCCCATTCATCCTTCCTTCAATTATGTGAAGTTTGCCAGTACCATTTGCTGAAAAGCAGCCCCACACCATGATGTTCCCACCTCCAAACTTCACTGTTGGTATGGTGTTTTTAGGGTGATGTGCAGTGCCATTTCTCCTCCAAACATGGTGTGTATTATGACATCCAAACAGTTCAATTATGCTCTCATCTGACCACACTATATTCTCCCAGTATTTCACTGGCTTTTCCAAATGTTGTGCAGCAAACTTTAAACGAGCTTCAACATGCTTTTTTTTCAAGCAATGGAGTCTTGCGTGGTGAGCGTGCATACAGGCCATGGCGGTGGAGTGCATTACTTAATGTTTTCTTTGAGACAACAGTACCTGCTAATTGCAGGTCTTTTTGAAGCTCTCCACAAGTGGACCTTGGCTCTTGGACAACTCTTCTGATTATTCTTTTCACTCCTCTGTCAGAAATCTTGCAAGGAGCACCTGGTCGAGGCAAATTTATGGTGAAATGATTGTCTTTCCACTTCCTTATTATGGCCCCAACAGTGCTCACTGCAACATTCAGAAGCTTAGAAATGCGCCTATAACCAATGCCATCATTATGTTTTGCAACAATTAGGTTGCGAAGGTCTTGAGACAGCTCTTTGCTTTTACCCATCATGAGATGTGTCTTGTGTGACACCTTGGCAATGAGACCTTATTGTAGGCCATCAGTTGGGACTGAACCAGCTGATATTAATTTGCACTGACAGGGGGCTGGATTGCTTTTTAATTACTGATAGTTTTCAGCTGTTGTCTTGGCTTTCCATGCCTTTTTGCACCTCCCTTTCTTCATGTGTTCAATACTTTTTCCCTGTGTTATTTCACATTATTACACATAACTTAATTTCTGAACTTATTTGTTTTGGTTTCTGAGAAAAAATATTTACTGAGAAAAATGGTGACGTGTTCAATACTTATTTCACCCGCTGTATACAAACATATGGGATGTTAACGCACTGGCGGCAGGCAGGCAGGCAGACACACAAACACACACACACACACACACACACATTCACACTCAAAATACAAACCCAGACAGCATGGAGAGCAACAAAGATCTGAAAACAAAGAACCATATTTATGGATTAATATACAAAGACACACACACTCTCACACACACACACACTCACACACACACTCTCACACACACACTCTCACACACACACTCACACACACACTCTCACACACTCATGAACACAGGTTGTGGACAGGGCAATACCAATCAGCTAATCTAGTCTCAAGGGGAAACAAACACAACTATCATTGTTTACGTCAGTTTGTCTAGAATTTCCTATGTGACATCAGTCCTACTTATGGTGAGCTCTGTGGAAAAAACTCCTACTTGAAATCGTCTATGGTGGCATTGTAAGGAAACCTCCCAAGGGGGATTATTGTGGAAGCCTGCCAAGAGCCCTCTAGTCCATAAGAATCCCCATCATAGTGATAGAGTGTGTTCTTCATCTATCCCTACTAGAGGTTGATGCCGTGTCACTGGAGCAGGTGCCTTGTCAGATCAGGGCAGATTTCTTTTACTTATTTTTTATTTAACCTTTATTTAAATAGGCAAGTCAGCTAAGAACAAATTCTTATTTACAATTACAGTTTACCTACAGGGTCAGCCCCTGGAGGAAATTAGAGTTAAGTGCCTTGGACAAGGACACATCAACAGGTTTTTCACC
Source organism: Thymallus thymallus (assembly GCA_023634145.1). Classification (NCBI taxonomy): domain Eukaryota; kingdom Metazoa; phylum Chordata; class Actinopteri; order Salmoniformes; family Salmonidae; genus Thymallus; species Thymallus thymallus. Next base: position 23,275,199 of record CM042416.1, on the reverse strand, counting down.
TTATCAGCTCAGGTATTCAAACCAGTGACCTTTTGGTTACTGGCACAACACTTTAACCACTAGGCTACCTGCCGCCCAGATGCAAGACAGGAGGCAAGGAGGGGAAGCCACTTCAGACTATCGACTCCTCATAATCCTTTGTCTGTCTCAGCATGCGTCTCTCCTTCCATATCAAGCCTATGTCTGTTACTCAACCCAGTGAAAATGGCTGTAATCTTACTTAACGCAGGGCCATTAGTCAGCAATAATAAAGCTACAGTTTCACAACTACAGCATGAGTCACTCCAAATAAGACACAATCGAAAGCAAAGGATTAAAATGTAAGCTTCTGCTTTCAAGCATAGAGACGCACACACAAACAAACACACATACACAGACAAACACACACCCACACACACAAGAGTGAGAAGTCAAATCAGGAGTGGGGTCACTCCCCATCCCCCTCAACACTCAATTGGCTCATTGATCCCCCATCCTCTCCCCTGTAAGTATTCCCTAGGTCATTGCTGTAAATGAGAATGTGTTCTCAGTCAACTTACCTGGTACAATAAGAGTTCAATAAATAAATCAACATACCCACACACAAGACAGATTGGCGTCGCCCTGTGTGGTCGCCTGTTAAGCAGCTCCCATTGTTTGTGCGTTAACTGTTGTTTTAGTATGTTTTTCGTCAGTTTTTGGTCAGTTTTTTTTGCAACAGTTGAACTATGGTTGGGTCATACAAGTTGGAATGGGCTGGTAAAACCGGGGCTCTGTACAAAAAGGGCCAGAGCCGACTCTACTTTCTGAGGAGGCTCAGGTCCTTCAACGTGTGCAGTAAACTACTGCATATCTTCTACCAGTCTGTGGTGGCCAGTGCCATCTTTTTTGCAGTGGTGTGCTGGGGCGCCAACATAAAACCCGGTGATGCTTCTCGGGTAAATAAGCTGATCAGGAAGGCTAGCTCTGTTCTGGGGATGAGCCTTGACACTCTAGAGGAGGTGGCGGAGAGACGGATCCTGGCCAAACTGCTGGCCATAATGGACAACGTCACCCACCCTCTGCATGCCATGGTTATGAGTGCAGAGGAGCACCTTCAGTCACAAACTGATCCCACCACGGTGTGCCAGAGAGCGCTACAGGAGGTTCTTCCTGCCGGCGGCTATTAGACTATTTAATGCCTCACCGGGGTGCCGTGCCATCGGCAACATAGACCTGGAACTGTTGGGGTGTTAGGACCTAGTTCAACATTTATGCATCCATCCGTGAGTAACTCTGGTCTGTAATCACTCATTCACTCAGGACCTATTTATTCATGCAGGTCTGTATATACATATTCATGTACAGTTGTTATATCATATCATGTGCAATATTGCAAGTAATTCTTGGACTGAACTTACGTAGTCATTCCCTCAGGAATGCATATTAGTATCCTGTCAGTTGTATCTTTTTTCATTGCTTTTAGTATATCGAATGTGTAATTTATCATTTATCTGTAATTAAATCCTGCGCACTAAGGACTGTATTTTAAGGGAATTACAAGTATTACCCTAAATTATATCATACACACATTTAGCTATTTAAGTATCTCTTCCTGTCATTTACCTGTACAGTTAATGTAACCATGCAAATATTAACTTACCTGTAAATTTAACTGTATATTTACCTGTACAGCTAATTTAACCATGCAAAATATTCACTTACCTGTTCATTTAACCAGTCTGTATATTAAGTAAACTATTATTACCCTCACTTATATCATACGCACTTTTAGCTATTTAAGTATTTCTCTGCCATCGACCTGTATAGTATAGTTAACCATCCACCAATGTATAGTGTACATATTCAGCCATCCACCCATACTATGCAATGTCTTTTTATAGCTTTTTTGCACTTCAGACTTCTTGTATTTCTATACCTTTTCATACTGCCGCTCTATGTATCATGTATCGTGTATCTGTCTTTTGTGTATTTTCGTTCTGGCATTTTGCACCTGCCCTGTGTTTTTTCTTAGCTGCTTGACGATTACAAAAAAACGTACTGTAGTAAATTACGTTACCAGCTAAAATATCGTAATCAGATTACAAATACTTTAGAAAAACTAGATGATTACTTCTTGGATTACTTAGAAAGGATGTGAGAAATAAAATACATTATGTTTACTCAATGACATTAAATTCTGCATTAAAAAAAGGTGCAAGTTAAAATGTATTCCACCTGAGCAAGTCTGACCAAAAGTCAAAAACCACTATGATGACGCACCAAATGCGTTTGATGGATCCTTTTTGTCTTTTTCAAAAACTATTTAAGGGGAAAGTAATCCAAAAGTAACTGAAAGTGATCAGATTCCGTTATTGAGTTTGGGTAATCCAAAAGTTACGTTACAGATTAAAATTCTGGACAGGTAACAGATTTAGAAAGTAGTCTACCTAACCCTGCCAATCATCCCACCTCTCCAACAATCCCCTGCTTCCTTCCTTTGGGGTGCTCCGGGCTACTCCTTGGCTGCGGTTGACAGATTTGAGGGAAAAGCCCCCTTAAACTCATGCTATTTATGCCAAAATGGGTGCCAGACCAGGGAAAGGAAGAGCAGAGGAAAGCTCAGTCTGCCTGTGTTTATGTGTGTGTGTGAGTGTGTGTGTGTCTCCTTGTACCGCCTGTGTGTGACCACTGTGTATACACACGGGACTAGGCTTGTGGGGGGCACAGAGTGGGGGGAGAGGGGGACAAGGGGTGAGGGTTTGGTAGTTAACCCCAAACATTAGAGGGAGAAATGCTCCTGTCTCATGTGCCTGGTGTGTGGGTGCTTTATGGCCTTCCTAGGCAGGAACCAGAGAGGAAGCTGGGGGAGAAGGAAGTCCTGTAACTACCCCCAGAACACCCTCACACCACTGGGGAGTAGCGAGGAGGACAGACCACCCAGAAAGAGAGACAGAGGGAGAGTGGGGGGGAGACAGACAGACAGACAGAATTGGGGGCACTAGTATTTGTAAGAAGAATGTATGAATCCCTTTCAGACTGTACCTTATGAATCCTTTTCAGACTGCACCTTATGAATCCTTTTCAGACTGTACCTTATGAATCCCTTTCAGACTGTACCTTATGAATCCCTTTCAGACTGTACCTAATGAATCCTGTTTAGACTGTAGCTTATAAAACCCTTTCAGACTGTAATTTATAAATTCCCTTTCAGACTGTATCATTGCAGGCACCAAACATGAATTCAAGCTTCTACTATACTATGATCCTAAAAATTCCACATAATCCACATACCTATGGGAATCAGAGTATATTATTTTAAAACAGTATGGGAATTACCACAGGAATCCACAATTGCAGGGGGCTAATTGAGGTTAATGGAGGACAAACATCCATTGGTCCATAAATAATGAATTCATAGATATATTCATACATAACGGCTCTAAGGGGACAACAGCGCTAAAACGGCATAAGGCATATCTAAGTCAGTTGGTGCGACACACAGACGAGGTTAAACACAGCTAATTAAAAGGCAGTTGGTAAGTGCAGAAACCTCACACTCACTGCCTTTAGTGATGTGGGAAACAGAGAGCGCTGTCAGAGCTCTCTCATCTCTACCCACAGCAGTGTGTAGCCAAACACACACACACACGCACACACACACACACACACACACACACACACAGACAGAGAATTTACACACTGTCACCATTTATTGATTTAATAGCCTACTCAAGGCCGAGGCGTTGGGCTATGTCGTTGTGCTACCGTTTCTACCTTGAGTTGGTAAACACACTCGCCCTCCCAGCTCCTGGGTTAGGAAGTGCCAGACATTAGGGGGGTAACTGATCAGGCCTGTGTCTTTGGATGGCTGCCATTTTGGCTGTAACTAGAAACACTGTTATCAGTGCCAGGAATGACACCTGCACTTGATTCTAATCACGGTGCTCAGTTTCTATATGACGGTTTACATATATTTCTTAGTAATGAATGGACAGGGTCTGTGTTCCAATACTCTTCATTGGCTTTCTATTCTGATCTCTGTTCCTTTATGATCACTGGGCAATAAAAAAACGGAATGAGTTTACAAAATATGTTTTTCATCCTTGAAGTCTTAATAGATCAATGGTGATGTATAAAGCTGACTGTGGAAAATGGTGTTGGTGGAGAGAGGGAGAGAATGAGAGAGTTTTTTCTATTTAACTAGGCAAGTCAGTTAAGAACACATTCTCATTTACAATGACAGCCTACCTACAGGGTCAGCCCCTGGATCAAATTAGGGTTAAGTGCCTTGCTCAAGGACACATCAACAAGTTTTTAATCTTGTCGGCTCAGGTATTCAAACCAGCAACCTTTCGGTTACTGGCCCAACACACACACACCACTAGGCTACATGAGTGAGAGGAGGATGAAAGAATAGTGGGTTATTAGGAGATAGATGGAAAGTCCCTAAGTCTGGCCAGGTCGGTGAGTTCCACTGACTGGGTCTGTCTCCAGCTGGGCTCTGTGACTCACTGTGGCATCATGGGGCTGAGACACAGTCAGGCGATGCAGACGGAGAGGGCCACTAACGCTAAGGCCAGACTACATGCACAAAAGTACCGATACAATTCTAATCATTTCCCACCAAGCGCTCGGGCAGCATGGTAGCAGGTAGCAACTACCCCTACCCCTAACCACACCCATATCCATTGAACTATTAGCAGAGTGTGAATTCAGTGTAAGAATGGCTGAACACAGCGAACATTCAGTTTGGATACCAAACAAGTCTCTGGTAGACCCTGCTATGCTGAATTTAGCCATTTCTTGTCAATACGTTCCTTCTGCTGAAGTGAACACCGGTCATTTTGAAACTTCTTGTTTCAATCACACCCTCTCAATGTTCCTCATGTGTAGGTGTACTGTATACTTTGTGTATGTGAACATGTGTGGATGTGTTAACCGTTGTTTTTTTGTGGTTCATCTGACTGTGTGGGCCTAGCTAATTCAAGTCATCATCACATGATCCACGACTGCATCTTTATGAGGTTATTGACCAGACTCTTTATTCTAGCACCCCCTCTTTCTATTGTTCTCCTCTTCTCCAGGTTCCTCCTCCCTCAGTCCCTCCTTTCTCTTAGTCCATGTCCCTCTGGCTCCACCGGTCTGCAGTAACATCAAAGGTACAGAAAGCATACACTACTACTACAACCATTAACTCAATAGGTTGTCTTGGTCCAAAAAGTACACGTTGTGCCCTTCACCTCATCTACACCACCACACACACACACTAACTCCACCGCACACATACACGCAGCCATTTTGTTGCTGTTGCTCAGGATCCAAGCAAATGTTGCATAGTGGGAGTGTCTTTGATCTGTGCTGTGTTGAGATGTTTATGTGCCCTCAGTCGTTTAGTGGTCCTCAGAAGACTTAATTAATAGTGAGGGGTTGGGAGGAGACTGTTTACCTCTCCACATAGTCTTTACAGAGATACAGTAGATTTGCCGGTGCAACTCGGCTGATATTGATTATTCTGTTGAATAGATAGATTGGTAGATAGATAGATAGATAGATAGATAGATAGATAGATAGATAGATAGATAGATAGATAGATAGATAGATAGATAGATAGATAGATAGATAGATAGATAGATAGATAGATAGATAGATAGATAGATAGATAGATAGATAGATAGATAGATAGATAGATAGATAGATAGATAGATAGATAGATAGATAGATAGATAGATAGATAGATAGATAGATAGATAGATAGATAGATAGATAGATAGATACTTTATTGATCCCCGAGTGGACATTTCTTCGTCAAGCAGCTACGAAAATACCCAGGGCAGGTGCAAAATGCCCGAACGAAAATACACAAAAGACAGATACACAATACATTATACATTGAGCGGCAGTATGAAAAAGTATAAAAACACAAGAAGTCTGGAGTGCAAAAAAGTTATAAAAAGACATTGCTTAGTATGGGTGGATGGCTGAATATGTACACTATACATTGTTACAGAGTGTTAGGTGAAAAGAAATGATACAAATATTGCAAGTTGATATAGATAAATAAGGAGTATTTGCATGGTTAACTATACTATACAGGTTGATGGCAGAGAAATACTTAAATAGCTAAAAGTGCGTATGATATAAGTGAGGGTAATAATAGTTTACTTAATAGACAGACTGGTTAAATGAACAGGTAAGTTAATATTTTGCATGGTTAAATTAGCTGTACAGGTAAATATACAGTTAAATTTACAGGTAAGTGAATATTTGCATGGTTACATTAACTGTACAGGTAAATGACAGGAAGAGATACTTAAATAGCTAAATGTGTCTATGATATAATTTAGGGTAATAATAGTAATTCCCTAAAAATACCGTCCTTAGTGCGCAGGGTGTAATTACAGATAAATGCACGTATTGCACATTCGATAAACTAAAAAAAATGAAAAACAGATACAACTGACAGGATACTAATATGCATTCCTGAGTGAAGGACTACGTTAAGTTCAGTCCAAGAATTACTTGCAATATTGCACGTGATATGATATAACAACTGTACATGAATATGTATATACAGACCTGAATGAATAAATAGGTCCTGAGTGAATGAGTGATTACAGACCAGAGTTACTCACGGATGGATGCATAAATGTTGAACTAGGCCCTAACACCCCAACAGTTCCAGGTCTATGTTGCCGACGACACGGCACCCCGGTGAGGCATTAAATAGTCTAATAGCCGCCGGGCAGGAACCGCCTGTACCGCTCTCTGGCACACCGTGGTGGGATCCGTCTGTGACTGAAGGTGCTCCTCTGCGTCATAACCATGGCATGCAGAGGGTGGGTGACGTTGTCCATTATGGCCAGCAGTTTGGCCAGGATCCGTCTCTCCGCCACCTCCTCTAGAGTGTCCAGGCTCATCCCCAGAACAGAGCTAGCCTTCCTGATCAGCTTATTTACCCGAGAAGCATCACCTGCTTTTATGTTGGCGCCCCCTGCACACCACTGCAAAAAAGATGGCACTGGCCACCACAGACTGGTAGAAGATATGCAGTAGTTTACTGCACACGTTGAAGGACCTAAGCCTCCTCAGAAAGTAGAGTCGGCTCTGGCCCTTTTTGTACAGGGCCCCGGTGTTACCAGCCCATTCCAGCCAGGAACTTGTATGACCCAACCATTTCCACATTCATCCCCTGTATAGGGACTGCAGTCAGTTGTGCCTTGGTTCTCCTGAAGTCCACCACCATCTCCTTTGTTTTGCTGATGTTGAGCTGAAGGTACTTCTGCTCACACCACAACACAAAGTCATTGATTGTGCTCCTGTACTCCTCCTCTTTCCCACCCCTGATGCACCCTACAATCGCGGAGTCATCCGAGAACTTCTGTAGGTGGCATGCCTCAGAGTTATATCTGAAGTCTGAGGTGTAGAGGGGGAACAGGAAGGGGGACAGGACCGTTCCCTGAGGGGCCCCTGTGTTGCTCACTGCCCATTTCTGACACACAGCTCTGTAGTCGGACAAATTGTGGCCTATTGGTCAGGTAGTCCGTGACCCAGGAGACTAAGGGTGCTTCCACTTTCATCCTCTTCATCTTCTCACCCAGTAGCAGGGGCTGAATGGTGTTGAAGGCACTGGAGAAGTAAAAAAACATAACCCTCACAGTGCAACCTGCATTGTCCAGGTGAGAGTAGGCCCTCTGCAGAAGGTAGATGATTGCATCATCCACCCCGATGTTGCACTGATATGCAAACTGCAGGGGGTCCAGTGATGTACACACCAGGGGTCTGAGGTGAGCGAGGACTAACCTTTCCAGGGTCTTCATGATGTGGGATGTTAGCGCTACAGGTCTGAAGTCATTCAGGACAGTGGGGTGCACCTTCTTGGGCACTGGGACGAGGCAGGATGTTTTCCACAGCACAGGGACCCTTTCTAGGCTCAGATACTCATACATGTAATCAGTTACTCCCCAAACCTGATGATTGGCATGTCTGTGTCTGTGAGGTTAGGGGTCTGCAGTGTTTCCCTAGAGTTTGTCTTATGAGAGCCACAAAAGGCCCTCGAAGCAACCTCTCACAGGCCCCTCAAATTCAAATCTGGACCTCGAAGCCAGTTCCACTTTTTAAATTCTTCCCCTCTAATCAGGGACGGATTTAGACCTGGGGTGGGTATAAGGCACATGGGATGTGCGAAACTTACTTCTCAGTCTGAAGTGTCCCCACTTGCACCAGCGAATAGCTAGCTAGTGTGACGTCCTTTACAGGTGCAATTAATTATCAGGTAGAACAGAAAACAAGCAGTACTCCGGACCTTGTAGGGTAAGATTTGAATACCCTGCTGTAGGCCTAGGCTACCAACAACCAAACCTTCCATGGAAATCAATCAATATAAAAAACAAAAATGGTAACCCGTGTCGAAAGAATGATATGAGAAACATTGAAGTTGATGTTTCCCATAGCCTAGCATGTTACGCCAATGAAGTGTCCTTGTGCGCAACGCCGTAGCTTATTACCAGTTTAAATTACTCATATTCAGTGAGCACACACACATATGTAATCTGATTGTGGTGATTATTTCTCAATCCCTGGCCATTAAGACGCATGGTGCAAGCTGCCCACGTTCCAAATCTCCTCTTGTGGATTATCCAATGTTTCTACAAAGCACCACAATGAGTCATATCTTCACTTCTGAGAAATTTGCATTAATTTAGCAATTAGCACTTAGCTTAATCTGCTATCCTAATGATTATTCACTGTTCTTAAAGGGGACATGCATGTTTCCTCATACATAATGTGTTACATCTCCCTCTATAAAACTGAGAAATATAGACTGATATAGTCTGAAAAAAATGGACAAAGACCAGGCAATAACTAGAAGAATTTCAGATTTTGCGACCTCTGAGATTGGAGTGTGAGAGAGAAAAAGCCAAAACAAGACCCTGGTTATTTCAAGAGACTGCGTGAATGCGATGTCACTAAAATCTAGATAGTTCATTATTTTTCTCATGCAAAGGTCTACACTGACCAATTTCCTGTCTCACAGGAAGTCAAGGGTTTGTAGTAGTGACTGTTCCTAGGCCTTAACAGCTCAAGGGATGGTGGCAAGGAGGTTTGTGTATGTATGTGTGCGTTTTAACCCAAAGGTGGTCATTTATCTACAAGCTCTCACAGTCTTACATCAGAAATAGACGTTCATCCATGTTTCAAAATGTCAAATTTTGAAGTATTTAAGGTCAAGTTTAGGCATTAACACAGAATTCTTAAGGTTATGCATTAACTCCGAATGGTTAAGGTTTGACATAGGCTTAAAACAAAAATAACTATCACTGGATTTGAACATGCAATCTTTGGCATCAGAGGCAGATGCTAACGCCTGTCCACCATACTCAAATGCTATTTGAAGGTAAGAGTGGTCACTATTGCCCCTAGTGTCCGGTTACCACGTCATCTCCCGACACGTCGAATACTGTGACCTGCCTGCATTTATTGTGTTTATACACACACACACACACACACACACACACACACACACACACACACACACACACACACACACACACCACACACACTTTCAATCACCCATACATACAGTGGGGAGAACATTGTATGATTTTTAAATAATTAATTTGCATTTTATTGCATGACATAAGTATTTGATCACCTACCAACCAGTAAGAATTCCGGCTCTCACAGACCTGTTAGTTTTCTTTAAGAAGCCCTCCTGTTCTCCATTCATTACCTGTATAAAAGACACCTGTCCACATACTCAATCAAACAGACTCCAACCTCTCCACAATGGCCAAGACCAGAGAGCTGTGTAAGGACATCAGGGATAAAATTGTAGACCTGCACAAGGCTGGGATGGGCTCCAGGACAATAGGCAAACAGCTTGGTGAGAAGGAAACAACTGTTGGCGCAATTATTAGAAAATTGAAGAAGTTCAAGATGACGGTCAATCTCCCTCGGTCTGGGGCACCATGCAAGATCTCACCTCGTGGGGCATCAATGATCATGAGGAAGGTGAGGGATCAGCCCAGAACTACACGGCAGGACCTGGTCAATGACCTGAAGAGAGCTGGGACCACAGTCTCAAAGAAAACCATTAGTAACACATTACGCCGTCATGGATTAAAATCCTGCAGCGCACGCAAGGTCCCCCTGCTCAAGCCAGCGCATGTCCAGGCCCGTCTGAAGTTTGCCAATGACCATCTGGATCATCCAGAGGAGGAATGGGAGAAGGTCATGTGGTCTGATGAGACAAAAATAGAGCTTTTTGGTCTAAACTCCACTCGCCGTGTTTGGAGGAAGAAGAAGGATGAGTACAACCCCAAGAACACCATCCCAACCGTGAAGCATGGAGGTGGAAACATTATTCTTTGGGGATACTTTTCTGCAAAGGGGACAGGACGACTGCACCGTATTGAGGGGAGGATGGATGGGGCCATGTATCGCGAGATCTTGGCCAACAACCTCCTTCCCTCAGTAAGAGCATTAAAGATGGGTCGTGGCTGGGTCTTCCAGCATGACAACGACCCGAAACACACAGCCAGGGCAACTAAGGAGTGGCTCCGTAAGAAGCATCTCAAGGTCCTGGAGTGGCCTAGCCAGTCTCCAGACCTGAACCCAATAGAAAATCTTTGGAGGGAGCTGAAAGTCCGTATTGCCCAGTGACAGCCCCGAAACCTGAAGGATCTGTATGGAGGAGTGGGCCAAAATCCCTGCTGCAGTGTGTGCAAACCTGGTGAAGAACTACAGGAAACGTATGATCTCTGTAATTGCAAACAAAGGTTTCTGTACCAAATATTAAGTTCTGCTTTTCTGATGTATCAAATACTTATGTCATGCAATAAAATGCAAATTAATTACTTAAAAATCATACAATGTGATTTTCTGGATTTTTGTTTTAGATTCCGTCACTCACAGTTGAAGAGTACCTATGATAAAAAATTACAGACTTCTACATGCTTTGTAAGTGGGAAAACCTGCAAAATCGGCAGTGTATCAAATACTTGTTCTCCCCACTGTACTTGCCCATGCGAACACAGAGTCTCATTGGGCACGTGTGTATGAAGTAAAGTGAAGTGAAAGTGTGTGAAAGTGAATGTTTTTGCCCAGAACACTCGGCACAGAGGAATCTGACTGAGACTGTAGCTTGTAGTTGAGGAAACCAGAATGGCTGTGTGTGGCTCTAGTGCTGACTGAGCCCTTTCACTTTGGGACCGTTGCTTCTCAAACGTGTGAGTGTGTTGTTGAGTGTGTTGTCCTGTGTGTGTTTGTATTGTAAAGCCGAAAGAATGTGCACATACTGTAGATTCATGTACTCAACCAAAACTAGTACTGTACAGTGAGAAACATTTAAGAGGAGGGATGATTTAGAAAAGCAGAAATATACAGAGAGAGATAGAAAAAGAGAGAGAGAGAGAACTAGTGAACAAATATATACAACTATTAAATCTCCCAAAATTATAGATAGATTATAGATTCCTGGATTAAAAAAGAAACATGCCTCCAGTGCAGTTCTTAACTGCATCTCGCTCTTCCTCTCTTTCTTTTTTCCTCTCTCTCTCTTCCTCTCTCTCTTTCTTCCCATCCAGCTTTGTCACTTAGTACCACACAGTTCTGGTGTGAGTAAGGTAGTCAATTGTTCCTTCTTGTCAACCGCACACATTTTCACACATTTATTTATACCCTCTGTTTGAGTTAGTCACTTTCAGAAAAACTGCACTGATATATGATTGTTGATAAAATCATCATACACACATAGGCAACAAAGACGCACAACTCAGCAGGTAGCCTAGTGTTTAAGAGGGTTGGGCCAGTAACTGAAAGGTCGCAAGTTAGAATCCCTAAGCCGACTAGGTGAAAATCTGTTGCTCCTGTAAATTGCTCTGGATAAGAGTGTCTGCTAAATGACTACAATGTAACTCCTCACACCCCTTGATTAAAAAATGTTTTGTTGTGTTACAGCCTGAATTTAAAATGGATTAAATTGAGATTGTTTGGTCACTGGCCTACACACAATACCCCATAATGTCAAAGTGTACTTATGTTTTTCGAAATGTTTACAAATTAATTAAAAATGAAAATGTTTTGAGTCAATAAGTATACAAACCCTTTTTTATGGCAAGCCTAAATAAGTTTAGGAGTAAACATTTGCTTAACAAGTCACATATGTTGCATGGACTCACTCTTTGTGCAATAATAGTGTTTAACATGAATGACTACCTCACTTTTTGTCCTAAATACAAAGTGTTATGTTTGTGGCAAATCCAATAGTGATGGCTGCATCATGTTATGGGTATGCTTGTAATCGTTAAGGACTGGGGAGTTTTTCAGGATAAATAAGAAACGAAGCTAAGAACCTGGTTCAGTGCTTTCCACCAGACACTTGGAGATGAATTCACCTTTCAGCAGGACAATAACCTAAAACACAAGGTCTAATCTACATTGGAGACGCTTACCAAGAAGACGATGAATGTTCCTGAGTGGCAAAGAGACAGTTTTGACTTAAACCTGCTTGGGAATCTATGGCAACTCAGAATGTTGAATACCTATCGAATCAAGATATATTTTTTATTTGTTTTATTTGAATTCATTTTTTACAAAAACTAAACATTTTCTTCCACTTTGACATTTGAGCATTTTGATTAGATCGTTGATAAAAAATACTTTGTAACACTTTGTAACACAAGAAAATGTTGAAAACGTCAATACATTCTGAAGGCACTATACATCTACTCACACAAGCACTAACATAGAGACATGCATTGATCATGTAAACACAAGTGGACATGCACTGCAGGAGACAATAGGAGTTAAGAGTGTGTGTGTGTGGGTGGGTGGGTGCACGCATGTGTGTGCGTACGTGTGTGTGCGAGGAAAGCAGAGCTGATTAGTCCAGGATGCAGTCAGCCAGATTAATTGGCAATGGCAACGAGGCAACAAATGGCAACAAAAAAGAGACCATGTGCTGTGCTTAGTTAGGAGGGGGCTGCGTGTTTGTGTGACAAGAGAGGGGGACGTGGGACAGGGGGTTATGGGGGTCCCATCTGTTGCGGTTCATGTTATCCGGTGCAGAGGAGAGACAGAAACCTGAAAAGGACGTTTGGGTGGAAGTGAACCCGTCTTTCCACTGGCACACTCCAGCAATCATTCTCTCATGTCATCGTACCACCTCATCGTCCTCCTGTCATTCAGTATGTCACACTTTCAATCCCTGATACAGCTCCACACTCACAATATTTTCAGTATGACATCAAAGACAAGGTTGTCAATGTCACTGAGCTGACAGGCCCATTTCAGTAAAAGCAGAGATCAGGATCGCTGCACATTTGAAACCATAATGGTACATACTACACATGAAGGACACATCTTTGCTGTCATTTCATTTTCCTATGTGATATCTGTTGACCAGACCAGAAACAGACCAACAGGTCCATACACTTTGACTAATGAAACACATTCTGCATTAACGTCTTTATTGTTTATATCTGTGAGTAAAGTCCATCTGGAAACCCCCTTTTGCCGTTGAGGTCTGAAGGACACACTGATTATTCATCGTACCGGATGTGGGCGTAGTCGATCAGATGTTTCTCAACGCATTAGTGTGTGTGTCAGTGTTTGAGACCGCATGGAGGGAACTGAAAGTATGAGAGCAAGCATTTGACCGAACCTGAAACGTGTTTGAGACTTTAAATCAGAAGGAGAGAATATGAGAAAATCTGATCAAGATTATTGATCTTAGACTCTTGGACAGTCACTCAAACACGCATGGATGCAAGCACACACACACACACACACACACACACACACACACACAGTAGACACACATGCTCCGAGAGAGAGCCGCATACATGGAAAACACACAAGTAAACCGGTCATCCACACACATACACTGTAGGTACAAATTACAAACACATGCACAGGAAATTCAGCCAATGTTGTAACATATGTCCATTGAGTGATGATAAACAGTATTTCTGTATTTTTACATTTCTAATGTATGTGAATGTTTATCGTGTTTATCCAATCAGAGGTGTGTACAGTATGTGTTTAAGTTTCAGTATGTGTCACATGTACTGTGATGCTAAATGCTCCTAATGATACTACAGATTTAGTTACTGTTTTAGTCATATTTAGTAAAAATGCTAGATTTTATTTTCATATGAATACAAAGTAATAGTGAATACAAAAATATGTATAATTCAAGACTGATGGGGGGGGGGGCTCTATGATTAATTTCCAAATAAACCTATGTGGGTGTACGTGTGTGTGTGTGTGTGTGTGTGTGTGTGTGTGTGTGTGTGTTTGAGTGACTGTCAGTGAGTGTCCCATTTCTACAGAAAACTAGAATTACACCAGAATTCTGGTTATGTGAGGCATAATGAAGTCCTGAGTCACAATGACAGCGAGAGAGTACAGATGACATCTCCTGATGTCTCCGTCTGTCTTTATGACCCACTCCCAGTCCCCACTCCCTACATGGCATGGCACACTGGACCAGGCCGGATAGGGTGTATTTACAGTGTCTATAGAAAGTCTACATCCCAATTGGATTTCTTCACATTTTATTGTGTTACAAAGTGGGATTCAAATTGATTTAATTTTCATTTTTTGTCAATGATCTACACAAAATACTATGATGTCAAAGTGGAAAAAATTTTCAAAAAGTTTTTTAAGATTAATGATACTTATTAGATAAGTATTCAATGCATGTTAGAAACACATTTTGGTGGCGATTACAGCTGTATGACTTCTTGGGTAAATCTCATAAGAGCTTTATACACCTGCATTGTGCAATATTTGCCCATTATTCTTTTCAAAATTCTTCAAGCTCTGTTAAGGGTTTGGGGCCCTAGTCATAGGATTAGGATGTGTCACCTCTATCAATACTATTCCTATAGGATTTTTAAACTAGCAATTTTCAAGTCTTGCCATAGATTTTCAAGCAGATTTAAGTTAAAAAATATATAACTTGTTCACTCAGTAACATTCACTGTCTTCTCGTGTAGATTTGGCTTTGTGTTGTAGGTTATTGTCTTGCTGAAGGTGAATTCCTCTCCCAGTGTCTGGTGTAAAGCAGACTGAAGCATGTTTTCCTCTATGATTTTGCCTGTGCTTAGCGCCATCCAGTTTCTTTTCATCTACTGGATTCTATAGGAAAAACTCCCCAGTCTTTGCCGATGTCAACCATACCCATACCATGATGCAACCACCACCATGCTTGAAAATAAGGAGGTAGTTACTCAGTGATGTGTTGTTTTGGATTTGCCCCAAACAAACTTTTTACAATTGTTTTACAACTGTTTTACAATTGGTGACATCCCTAAGCAGTTTCCAGTTTCCTTCCTGTCCTGCAGCTCAGTTCAGTTCAGAAGGACGAATGCATCTTTGATGTGTCTGGGTAGTTTAAAACATCATCCACAGAATAATTATTAACTTGACCATGCGTAAAGATGCATCCAATTTGTTATTGTTACCCATCTACCAATCACTGACCTTCTTTATGAAGCTTTCGAAAAAGCTCCCTAGTCTTTGTTGCCTTCATTTGACATTTTAGTCATTTAGAAGACGCTCTTATCCAGAGCAACTTACAGTTAGTGAATGCATACATTTTCATACTTGTACCACATGGGAATCGAACCCACAATCTTGGTGATTCAAGCACAATGCTCTACCGACTGAGCTACACAAAGTTAGAACATTGGGCCAGTAGCCGAAAGGTCGCTGGTTTTGAATACTCGAGCCAACAAGTTGAAAAACCTTTCGATGTGTCCTTGAGCAAGGCACTTACCCCTCATTTGCTCCAGGGGCGCCATACTACTATGGCTGACCCTGTAGGTAGGTTGTCATTGTAAATAAGAATTTGTTCTTAACTGACTTGCCTAGTTAAATAAAGTTACATTTAAAAAAAAAAGTTCAATACATGACTGAGAGACCTTATAGATATTGTATGTATGGGGGACAGAGGAAGAGGTGGTCATTCAAAAATCATATCAACCCCTATTATTTTACACAGAGTGAGTCCTTATAACTTATTATGTGATTTGTGAAGCCACATTGTACTTCTGAAATAATTTAGGCTTTGCATAAACAAAGGGGGTGAATACTTATTTACAATATTTTTGTTATATCGTTTTTATTCATTTGCAAATTTGTGTGTGTGTGCATGGGTGGAGCAGACTTCAAAGTGGCATGTCTCAGACTCCACTGGCCCATTGAGTGAGGAGGGATTTGATGGGGCAAGAGGGAACCCCACTCTTGATTTCACATGAGATATTCAGAGTGTCGTCACAATGATGCCATTTAGCATTTGGAGAGGGAGGTGTGTGGGGGGAGGGTGTTGGAGAAGGGTGGGAAGGGGGGTTGATGTGCGTGTGATTGAGTTAGAATGGGAGCGAAAGTTTCGATATGTATATTTGTGTCTGTGTGTTTGCGTATGTGGCTGTGTTTTATTTACCAGAGTGCCGTGGCATTGTCAAGTATTAGAGAACTGTAGAATGGGATCCAAAGCGGTAGGAGAAAATATCAAGAATATGAGAGAACTAGTCGGAGAGAAACAAGAGAAAGCCCCACCATTAAATATTCACAACATGACCTAGCTCCTGTTAAGAAATCTCTCTATCTCTCTCCCCCTTTCCCACTTATCTGTCCTAAACCCTCCATTTCATCTTCTACTCTTTCGCTTACTTTCCCTCTCTCTATTTCTGTGTTGAGGATGCTTGATTCCATTACAATTCCACTCAGTCAAGTTAAGAACTGACAGTTACCCACAGTTTTCCACTAAGAGTTTCCATAAAGAGATTACATGTGTTGAGTTACAAATCATTTCCTAAATTAGTTGGAACTGGAATGGAATTGACCCCGACCATGATCTCCTCTTTCACTCCTCTGTCTCTCCTTCGCTCTTTTTTCCTCTCTCTCTCCGTCTCATCCTTCCTCAAGCAGCTGTTAGTCTCCTGTCACCATTACAAGACAATGCCTGTAGGCTCAGGTTGCCCGCAGTGATACTGTAGTGTCATTCTAACATTCCTGCGGCGTTTTCTTAACGTTTGCCCTCGCTGTGCTTATTCAGGCCACAAGGCCAGCCTGTGGGGGGGATTAGGAGCCGATGAAGCCGTGTACGAGTGTGTGTGTGCGTGTTCTCTGTGTGGGTGCATTGTGGGGGTGTTCACTTTGTATGGGTGTGCTTTTGTATTTTTGTCAGCTAGTGTGTAAGTTTGCATTAACCTGTATTGTGTGTGTGTGTGTGTGACCTCCCTGTGTGTCTGTCTGTCTGTGTGTGCCGTCTCTCAGACACACGCCCTGTCATAACCCAACCACACCGGAGCAGGGACAGCACAGTGGTTATTTTAAGGGGGGTGTGTCCGTCTCTGTCTCTGTGTCTGTGTGTGAAAAGTCCCCTCATTCTCCTGCCTCTAGAAGGACCTGACCTCTGAGGGGTCTCAGGTGTGACAGCGGGGCCAGCAGGGAGAGCGCTGGCGGGGTCACTGTGTGTTTAGACAGGGGACGCTGCTGTCACATCCCCACAATGTCTCTACGATGTTTGGAATGCCAGCCAAGCCACCCCGCTAGGCCTCTGACCCTGACAATCGCTCCGGCCTCAACCACAGTTGTTCCACCGGGGCCTGTTGTTTATTTTAGGGAGGAGGTGGAGGTGAAGAAAAAGAGGGAGGGGGAAAAGACAGAGGAGAGGTGTGAGGTAAGGACTCTTTTGTACCCTGATGGTGGGCTTCACTGGGTGTTAAATCGGGGTGTCGTTTTGTGGGTGTTCTGTTATTAGCGCCTCTCAATGGAAAAAGTCCCCTATAAGAACTTCTTCCTTGAAAGGTTAAATTCTTTACAGTATACCAGTCCAATGCCAATTTGAGACAAACACATCTGAGAATGTACTATCGGACATTTTGTGTTTTTAGAGGAGGGTTTTGCACCTAAAGGCCCACACACCTAGCTAACAGACATAACACTTTTTATAACGTGTGTGTGTGTGTGTGTGTGTGTGTGTGTGTGTGTGTGTGTGTGTGTGTGTGTGTGTGTGTGTGTGTGTGTGTCTGAGGTGTGTGCAGTCGGGGCAGATTTAGTGGAGGTTTGGCCTTGGAGAACTGGAGGCGATGAGTGGGAGCAGGTGTGTCTGGCCTTCTGAAGCACAGTGAGGTGAATGAGTCAGAGTTCACAACTCCACAAAAGGGAAAGTTATCCCAGGGCAGATTTAACCTGGGAACTGACTGTGCTTCAGCAACGAGCAGGAACGTATTATAGAATATCTAAGACATGTAACTACATGAAAGGTGATATGTGTAACATAACCGTCTTATGCTATCATAATCCACCCAAAAAATGGTTTAATGAATGTTCACTTCTGAGTAGATTGGGTCCAATAATTGATAGAATAGAAGGATATGGGCATATTGCTCTTAGCCAATCAGAGATGAGAGGTCAACTGTTTTGGCCCAATTAGAGGTTGGATGTCTATTCCAGTGGACCAATCAGAGACATGGGGTCAACTATGACGTGACTGTCTTAGTATGTTAGACAAAGAAGTTCACCTTGGTGACAGAGCTTTCACTCAGTTCATCCAATTATACTTAGCTTTGAATCCAGGCACACAAAATGTAATTCATGACTTCATCTGGGGCGTGGGGAGTGGTGACTGGTGTCCTGGAGCCCTGTGTCTGCCTTACTGTAAGTGCCCCTGTGTACTCAGTGTTGCTGGTGCGCCCATAAATAACGCCCCTCTCTCCAATGTGTAACAGGATAGGTTGAGATGAAAGGTTCCAGCTTGTCGTCTGTTCCCCTGTAGCCTCTTATTAAATGGCTTTTACATGTCAACAGCGCAGAGAGTTGAACTCGTAAAACACGAGAGGGAAGGGACCTGTCTCTCTGGCTTTTCCTTTCTCTCCCTCCCTCTCTGTCCCTCTTTCTTTTTCTCTCTCTCTTTCTGTCTGTCCCCTGGTTGTTATGGGACTCCTTTATGTTGCAAGGTTAGTTTTCTCATTTCGAGGTGAAGGCAAGGCCAGAGGAGAGTTTCGAGGAGTTCACTGTCGCTTGACTTAGAAAGCAAACATACACATGTGGAAATAGAAGTGGATTTCATGAGGGATAGACAGTGAATTTCAAAGAGATGGCCAAAGTTAAATGATGCCTTACCTTGAATAGTCTATAGGCCAGGAAATATCTGTAGTGTGGATGTGATTGTTTGGACTGCCACCAACTGTTAACATTAGCATTAATGACCAAATAACAATGGGAGTGAATAGGCCACTGTTGGAATGCTCTAAATTGACTTTCATCCCTTTTGAAAGTTTGTCATGAGTAATATATTTGATTTTGAAAATACAATCTCTTATCTATCCATTTCTGCCATACGTCTACATATCTATACTGTGAAATGGGATAAAAAAAATATTGATTTTGAATATCAACACCACTGCCAGTGATTGTGTGTGTGGAATGTGTAAATGGCTTGGTTTGAAGTTACTTTGAGGTGATTTAAGGTAATGCAATTTAGAGCATGCTAACTGTGCCCCATTCACTGCCATTGTTATTTGGCCATTTTATTGCTAACCCAAAGCGTGGATTGTGGTTTGTATGGTGTTGCCTATGTTTGTTACTATGCCCTGTGTCAACAATCCCTGTGGTGGAACAACAGGGAGCACACAGACACACACCAGTGCTTGAATATACTGATTAGGGAAGAGAATTGTATGCAATTTTGAGTGTCCTCTACTGTATTTTGTAAGCTTTATGTAAATGGTCAGATTTTATAACAATATAAAATATTCCTCAAATAATAGTTGTTTAATATGGCAATTTCTAAACTAAAATTGTATTCTCTAAATTGTTTTGTTTCACACCAGTTCGGTTTGATATTTAAGGACAGCCATTTGGTAAGGAAAGCACTGACACTCAGAAAACTGGTTGAGAGGAAGCCGTTTTCATCTGATTTATTTCTCCTCCAAAAATGTGTCAGAGAAATATTCACAGTTTCATGCAAATAAGGTTACTCTTCATTAAAGCAAGGGTCGGACACTTAAATTATTATTTTTTGCCTTAAATTACATATTCAAATCTAACTGCCTGTAGCTCAGGACCTGAAGCAAGGATATGCATATTATTGATACCATTGGAAAGGAAACACTTTGAAGTTTGTGGAAATGTTAAATTAATGTAGGAGAATACAACACATTCGATCTGGTAAAAGATAATACAATAAAAAAAAACATGCATTATTATTTTATTCTTTTTGTCGCATCATCTTTGAAATGCAAGAGAAAAGTCATAATATTACTCAGGAGTCCAGGCACAATTTTAGACTGATCCAATGAACCATTGCATTACTTGTATCAATCCTGCCCAAATGTTCAAGTACAAAACTGTGCACTCTCCTCAAACAATAGCATGGTATTCTTTCACTGTAATAGCTACTGTAAATTGGACAGTGCATTTAGATTAACAAGAATTTAAGATTTCTGCCCATATCAGATATGTCTATTTCCTGGGAAATGTTCTTGTTACTTACAACGTCATGCTAATCACATTAGCGCACGTTAGCTTAACCGTCCCAAGGGCAGGACACCGATCCTCTAGAGGGTTTTAAAGGGTTTGTCAAAATAATTTTTGCCTGCATGCTTTGACTAATAGTTTGTATTGATTTATTTACAGAGGACGTTGAAAAATTAATGAGAATAGGTGATTAATTTATCATTCATTCTCAAAACTTAAGCCTCTACTTTTCATTGGATCAAAGTCCCAAGAGTTCCAGAAGCCTGACACAGCTTCCAGCCACCTGAGGCCTTATAGCTTGACCACTCACTACTAGCCACAAGCTACAGGAAACAAACAATAAGACATTTAAAGAGATTCTCCAATGCTTTTGTATACTTTTTAGCCAGTAGTTCTGTAAGTAGGGCTCACAAAAATTGCGTCCTACGTCACATTTGTGCAGATATGTGCACAACGTCATTGCTCTCACTCTACTTTGTGTGCATCTTGCTAGCTGTCACCCAAATGACGAGGGGCCGAACCTCATTGGCTGGAATTCGAATTGCTAGTGGGCTGGACCACGTGGGTGAAAATGTAGGAAAAATGGCGCTGAACAGCTTCCAGTAAAGAGTTACTTTCAAATTATGGGAGGAGGTTTCAAAAATACTTACTGGTCGCCAAACCTCCGGAGCATGTCTTTAAGATAATTGAGCATAACCTATAGCCCTCAATATAAAACCCATCCCCCCTCTTTTCTCTTCCACATGCCACAGTGAACGGAATCATTCATTCTCTTATCAGGTGATCGTTTGCCTCTTCCTCTCTCCTTCCTTTTGTCCTCCCCGACAAAGGAGTGATCAGGGATGTGGGGGGGGGGGGGGGGGGGGGGTTGAAGGGTGGCACTAACAGAAGGTGGTGTTGAGCCCCTAACTTTACGGAGCAGTGGTTCAGGTAAAAGGTTTCTTTTCTCCTCTCCTTTCCTTTGTTGTCACTCCGGAGAGGGGGGTACAATGTGGGGTTTGTGTGTGTGTGTTCATGTGTGTGTGTTCATGTGTGTGTGTGTGTGTGTGTGTGTACGCCCCCTCCTCTCATTGACCCCCATCATACACAAATACACAGCCCGTCACAGTACCCCTTCACATGACCCAATGAGAGACACACTTTCTGACACACAAATACATACACACACACATTACGGTCAGACCAAGGGTTAGGTTGCCGGTGACCCAGGATAGGAAAGGACAGAGGAGACTCCAGGGGCCACGGAGCTGTCAGCACACCAGAGAAGGCCTCTGAAACTGGGGGAGGAATCACCTGTGTACCCCCCGACCTTGAGGGGCAGTGTGAGTGGGAGGTGAAGACAGAGAAGCCCAGGAGACCGCACTGCTCTCTCTTCAAACATCTTCTTCCACATATGTTTATGTATGGATGATGTGGTTGAGTGTGTGTTAATGCGTGTGTGTGTGTGTGTGTGCATGCATGCATTTGTGTGTGTTTGACCCGCAGTGGTATGAAAGGGAAAGCCTCCATTATAGTTCACCTGGTCTGACCCCCCGGAGGTATTTCTACCTTCCTTTCTTTCCTCTTTTCTTTCTCTCCTTCTTCCCATCTGGGAATGAATACGGGGCTTTAGGCCTGGGGCTGAGGGGGCTACTTTGAAGTGACACTATGTGTGTGCGGTGGTGTGTGTGTGTGTGTGTGTGTGTGTGTGTGTGTGTGTGTGTGTGTGTGTGTGTGTGTGTGTGTGTGTGTGTGTGTGTGTGTGTGGAGACCGAGAGAGAGAGAGAGAGAGAGAGAGAGACGGGGATATAGAGAGACGGAGTGAGTGAGAGAGGGGGGGGGGGGTTCATAGAGAGACAGAGAGAGAGAGAGAGAGAGAGAGAGAGAGGGACAGAGACATAGAGAGAGGGGGTGGTCATTGAGAGACAGAGAGAGAGAGAGAGAGAGAGAGAGAGACATAGAGAGAGGGGGTGGTCATTGAGAGACAGAGAGAGAGAGAGAGAGGGGGGGGGGGGGGGTCATAGAGAGAGAGAGGGGGGGGGGTGGTCATAGAGAGACAGAGAGAGGGAGAGAGAGGGGGGGGGGTCATAGAGAGACAGAGAGAGGGAGAGAGAGAGGGGGGGGTCATAGAGAGACAGAGAGAGGGAGAGAGAGAGGGGGGGGTCATAGAGAGACAGAGAGAGAGGGGGGGTGGTCATAGAGAGACAGAGAGAGAGAGAGAGAGAGAGAGAGAGAGACAGAGAGAGTGTGTCTGCATCGGAACGCATTGCTCGGAATCTGTGTTGCGAAAAGTTTTATTTCAAAAGTCATGTAATTACTCAGCTGTACTTGGTAACTGCAGATAAAGTACATGGTTGAATTTAAATGAAATGGAACTGGCCAAATTCTGTTTCAAATTAGTAACTAATTATATACCTATAGGGTTGTTAAGGGAGGGAATGTTACTGGTAACTTTTGAAATGTACCAGTGAAGTACCTTCATTTTTTAAACTTTCAAGGACTTTCTGAACTTTTCATAATGTGTAAAATATATAAAATAATGTTTTAAATATTAAAAATAGAATGACAAATCTGTAAACCGTTATCCAAACTATAACCGTCAACATAGTCTATACCGTTGATGTTTAATACTGTCAATAACGTTATATCTTTGTTGTAAATCCTTTGGGGCCGAACTGGTGGCAGTTGTGAAAAAAGTTAATAGTTGGAAGAGCTGCAGAGTTAATTGCAAACTATGTAATTGTTGATTAGATACTTTTCTCATTAATTAGGCTATTTTCTCTTGAACCATAATATGGTTATTAAAGTCTATCAACTATAAACTAATTTACAATATGGGCACAGATTAAGAAAAAATATATTTTACATAAATATTTCAGTTATTTAAGTATAAATTATCAACGTGTCATGTCTATGTTCGTCAGGTTTGGGGTCCAGAGACCTCTCTGGAATACTCCATGTGAGTTGTTGTTTGCGCTGCGTTGCCTCTAATTGGGGATCCCATTTAAGGGTGTCGCCTGCCCACGTGTGAGTGGGTCATTGTTTGCGTAAGCAGCTACGTTACAGCTGTTTTTTGATGATTGTTTTGTTGAAGTTCGCTAAATAAAGTCGAACTACGAGGGTTCTGTACTCCACTTGCCGTGACAAAAAGTTTCCATATATTGCCAAAAATGACCTGTTAATGACAAAAATTGTTTAAAATTACGGTACCTTTGGTAAATTACCGGTAGTTTGCAACCCTATATACCTAGTAGGAGTGTTACCTGTGTCCTAAGGTGTGTAGGCATCCATCTCAGCCATGTGCACCAGTTTGATCCTATAGATACTAGTATTGTGTGTTTTTTCACACAAGTTTAGCACCCTGTTGTTAGAGGCTCATGAATGTAACTGGTCAGGATGGACATGTGTGTGTGTGTGTGTGTGTGTGTGTGTGTGTGTGTGTGTGTGTGTGTGTGTGTGTGTGTGTGTGTGTGTGTGTGTGTGTGTGTGTGTGTGTGTGCGTGTGTGCGTGTGTGCGTGTGTGTGTGTGTCTCTAGAGGTGAGATCCTTGGCAGCTCAGTTGATGGTTATGTGAATGTCGTTGTTATTCTGACTAATATGTGTTTGCCTGGAGTGAAAAGTGAGACAGAAGCCACTCTCTTTTCTCCTTCCCCCTGTTATCCCCCTCCCTTATAACAAACAAGGCCCTGACAACTCCTGATGCACTTACCACTGTGGGTGTTTGTGTCCACATGATGTGTGTGTGTGTGTGTGTGTGTGTGTGTGTGTGTGTGTGTGTGTGTGTGTGTGTGTGTGTGTGTGTGTGTGTGTGTGTGTGGAGTGTATGTAGAGTGTATGTACTAACAATATTGCATTTGTTTATGTGTGCATATTCACCAGCACCATTCCATCAAGTGGAAGTGTCCCCCTCTCCCATTGCCAGGAGGACAAGGTGGTTGGAGAGGTCAAATAGTGACGTCTGGTTGGCTAATCCAGGAGGACAAGGTGGTTGGAGAGGTCAAATAGTGACGTCTGGTTGGCTAATCCAGGAGGACAAGGTGGTTGGAGAGGTCAAATAGTGACGTCTGGTTGGCTAATCCAGGAGGACAAGGTGGATAGTTGGAGAGGTCAAATAGTGACGTCTGGTTGGCTAATCCAGGAGGACAAGGGGGATAGTTGGAGAGGTCACATAGTGGCGTCTGGTTGACTAGTCCAGGAGGACAAGGTGGATAGTTGGAGAGGTCACATAGTGGCGTCTGGTTGACTAGTCCAGGAGGACAAGGTGGATAGTTGGAGAGGTCACACCTGTCTGAAGCTTAATGGAATCATCAACCCCAAACTGAACTTCCACCTCTTTTTGACTCCTATCACTTCAGAAGTGGAAAGAAGCCCACCTCAAGCACACACACACACACACACACACAACTTGTTGGATGAGGGTCTGGGAGGAGAGAGGGAGCTGTCTAAACAACATAGTGACTGAAGAGAGAGGGCTTAATACACGGAAGTCTGGGCTAAGCTTTGAGCTGGACAGAGAGCTCCTCCAGAGTGTGTGTACTGGGGGGGCAAGTGTGATCTGCCTCTGAGTGTAGATAGGATGTGGCCCGAGGATGTGCACTCTGCTCTCTTCTCTGGA
Source organism: Thymallus thymallus (assembly GCA_023634145.1). NCBI lineage: Eukaryota > Metazoa > Chordata > Actinopteri > Salmoniformes > Salmonidae > Thymallus > Thymallus thymallus. Next base: position 23,250,151 of record CM042416.1, on the reverse strand, counting down.
GAAACGGAAAGTGAATCCTACCCTAGGGACACTCAGTCACATAAAAATAAACGCACTCAAAAGGTTCAGCCTGGGTTCATGAAGGCTTTCTCACCAGTAACGTACCATTTAAAACTAAGTACGGTGTATCTGCACACCTGGAGACACAGGTAAAGAGTAATGACTAAATCTATAGAGGTTACACATTGGTAAACACTAAACAGCCATCAGATTGACATGCAAGTGTGTGTGTTTATATGTGTGTCTGTGCGTGTCAATTTATTTGTGTGAGTGCGTGCATTTGTGTTTTGTGAGTCCTCTCCTCACTCTTATCTTAATGGGGGCTGAGCAGTACGTGGCTGAGGGCCAGGGTGTGGTATCATCCATTACGGCTCTTTCTCATGCTAACGGAGACCACTGAGCACACATAGGCCTCCCCAGGCCCCCTGCCATTCTGGGCCCCATTGTGCACTGCGGTCCTCCTAGTGGGGTTGTGTCTACAGGACCCAGCAGGACAGCAGCCAAGGCCTGAAGGTGTGTGTGTGTGTGTGCCCGACTGTGTGTGACCCTGCATGCTCCATGGGGAACCTCATCAGACCTCTAATTAGCCCCCCTCCAGACCTACTGCTGGCCCAAACAGAGATTCAATCACATACACCCTTCAAATCCCCCTGTCTCTCTCGCTCTCTTTCAACCTCCCTCCTTTCTCTCTATCTTTTTATATCTCTCTCTCTTGACTTCCATACTACAATGTGTCTGTCTGTGTGTCGTGTGTCGTGTGGTGTGTGTTTTTGTGTGTAAGAGTGTTCGTATGTTTGTGTGTATGTGTGTGTTCAGTTCAGACAGCGAGAGCCCTCTTTCAGATTAATTTGACCGGCTTAAGGGTTTTTGGCCATTGTGTCTAGTGGTCAGTGGACGGCTACCCTGTGTCTGTGGCTAATTCTCAGTGCTTAAGTAAATTGGCCTAATACTCCCTGTCTGAGAACATAGAATTATGGAGAGGGATTTAAACGTGACTGTTTGATTTACCAAAACAGAGAGGACTCTCCCCTCGGCAGCGTAGAAACGTGATGTGTAGGTTGAGAGTGATGGTAAAGGGGTCGCTCCACGAAATGACTGCCTTTTGAGTCCCTTTGATATTTTAAGTAGAAATTGTTCACTAATATTGAATTTTAAGTGCCTTTTACACAGACCACATGGATAATTCAATAAATAAGATTTTTATATGAATAAAATCTTGCTAAAGTGCAATTTAACTAGGCAAGTCAGTTAAGAACAAATCCTTATTTACAATGACTGCCTACACCAGCCAAACTCAGACTCCTAATCACAGCCGGTTGTGATACAGTCTGGATTCGAACCAGGTTGTCTGTTGTGACGCTTCTAGCACTGAGATGCAGTGTCTTAGACTACTGCCCCACTTTGGAGCCCATGAAATATGTCAGAAAATTGCAACATCTTCTCTCTGCCCCATGGCAAAATGTATAGAGTCGCAGCAAACTTGCTTTAAAACAGCAACATTTTCTATACGCCCCATGCCAAAATGTGCAGAACTGCAGGAAATTAACTTCATAATTTTATTCGCTATCACAAGGGGGATGTGGGTACGCAGACTCACGAGCAGACTCACGAGCAGACTCACGAGTCACCGCCCCGTCATGATGAGTTCAATTTTTATTGCGGTCGCCACCCCCATCAGAGTTGCCCATCCCTTCTTTAAATACAACCATGAGGAAACCTGTAGGAAACGTTATGCTGAAGTACTGAAATTCCCACAGAAGAATGTTGTTTATTAATGTTCTCTGAACTATTGGAGAACATTCCCAATGTCAAACCAGTTGGAGAACGCTCCTAGAACATTACCAAAATTGAAAATAAAATATAACAATGCTTGAACTTTTAGGAAACGTTCTGTTAAAGTAATGAAATACCAAGAAAATAACATATTTTTTGTCAAGTTCTTTAAATGTGCTGAGAATGCTCCAAAGCCAAGCCACTATCCCGCACCATTCTCAGGAAGTTGTTGGAAGGTTAGATGTAAAATAACCATAGGACAACCACGCTCTTAACAAGCTCTAAGAACGTACTGTTCTCAGAGCGTTATGTGATAGCTGGGGTACTCTTTATGACAGAATGTTAAAATTAGCTGAAATCAAAGTTTTTTTTGCTTTACATATTCCTTTGTATATTTTTTCTAGTTGGGCGAATGAAATGTTGTGGAAATTAGAGCCATGTCCATTCTATGCTTTATATTTCTATGGGATGCAGCAACTTTAATGTTTTCAGCTCAGAACATGACACCAAACCCAGTGGATCCTTTCAAAAAAACGAAATTTACCAATATCCCTAACCCTGCCCAAAATCCCATCTCATTTCAAAGTCCTAAACATATATGGAACCAGACCCTGCCCAAAATCCTTAATGTAAACCACCACCCTGAACCCAGCCCAAAACCGTCTAGATACTCAGAACACTGGCACTTCACACTCAGTTCAACAAATGTGTAAAAGTTGATCTAAGGTTTTTGGACTTTAGTCAACACACACACACGCAAACATTGAAAGGTGCACTGGTCTGTCAGACGGTTAGGCAGGGGGTTGGATTATTGTGTCTATTTCAGCCCTAGAGGCTCATGAGAGACATGCTGTCCTCTCCACAGGTCCCTCGCTCCCCCGGGCCTTCTGAGACGATGATTAACTCCCTTGTGCTAATCATCGTCGCTCATAATGAAAGGTGTGGTCTGAGCCCCCTCACACACACACAACACACACGTACGCACGCACACGCACATACACACAGACACATGCACACACACACACACATACACAAGAATTGGCGCTAGAAACACAAGCATTTTGCCTCACCTGCGATCTGCAAATCTGTGTGTGCGACCGATAAACTTTGATTTGATTTGAGTACACACACGGATGCACACACACAAATACATGAATATGCATGTGCACATACACAAATGCGTGCTCAACTCATTTTATAGACACACTCTCGCATACACACACTCACACCCCTCCTCCCTAAACCTCCAAGTGGAATTTGTGAGCCAGATTTGAAAGGGATTTGTAAAGGGTGAACAGAGGCAGACAGTAAAACATATGTTTCTCCTAGGGAGGTCGTCATGCTAATTTAGCCGTTGCAGTGCAGCGCTAGTCCCCGTGTCGCTGTCCCCTCGGCATGCTGGGTTTATGACTACCTAGAGGCACGGGGCAACAAGCTCAGGGCAATGAGTGCCACAGAATGCTGTGTGTGTGTGTGTGTGTGTGTGTGTGTGTGTGTGTGTGTGTGTGTGTGTGTGTGTGTGTGTGCGAGTAGTATGCTACATTTGTATATAGTGCATATTATTTATTGCCCTGCCCATGCCACCATAAAGTTTAGCAAGTGGGACTGGACGTGTGTGTGTGGTTGTTTAAATTCCGCCGCTCCAGAGGTGGGGGGGGGGTGCAGCCCCCCAGATCCTCCCCCGTCTGTCTGTCTGTCTGTCTGTCACTAGCTCTCTGCCTCTCTGTCACATATCATTAGGCTATCTCTGGCCTGGTCAGTACTCCTCACCCCTTTCCCCCCTCCCCTCTCCTTTCTCAACTCTCCTTACCCTTTTCACCCCCATCACAGTCCTGTAAACCCTTACCCTCAACGCTTACCACTCTCCACCTCTTCTTCTCATCTGTCTCTTCTCTCTCTCCATTCATCACCTACCCATAGCCCCTCCATCCTTTCATCTCTCTTTGCTCTTGTTGTACCCTCTCATTCTCTTTTCTCTCATTCCTCTCCTCGGTTCACCCCTTTCACCTCTCCCTACACTTTGGCCCTTACCTCCTCACCCTGTACCATTGCCCTTCCCCTTTCCCCTCTCGCCCCTCACCCCTCTGGCCCCTTCAGCTCTCCCCTCTCCCTCTCCCTCTCCCTCTCTCCAGTCCTCCCTCTGTCCTCTCTGGCTGATATGACAGTGAGTGTGTGTGTGTGTCCCAGCACAGAGTGATGGATGAGGGGACAGCTTGGTTCTGGCCTCAGGGAAAGGGGAAGCTGCCCTCTGTGGGCTCATGCATATGGCTCTATTAAACCGTCTGTTTAAGAGGGCCCCGAGGGGCTCGTGTGTGTGTGTGTGTGTGTGTGTGTGTGTGTGTGTGTGTGTGTGTGTGTGTGTGTGTGTGTGTGTGTGTGTGTGTGTATTGGAAGGGGTGCCACGACCTTTCCTCTATTTCTCTGTCCTCAAATACCTGACCTGGATTTTGGCCATGTTAAAAGAGGAAGGTGGGAGAACCTCAGTGACATATGTATGTCAGGCTGCTAGCTGCTATCTTTTTTCCTGGACTGTCAGTTGGTGTGTCAAACAGTGACTTATGCATGTCATTTAGTGTCAGACAAAGATTTGTAATAGTCAGAAAGCAACTGCATCATGTCATTTTGATGTATGCATTATGCAAGACATAACAGGTGGGCGTTAAAGGTTGTTCTTCTCAATCATAAAGGCGTAAAGATGGCCGTGTGTGTTGAGATCAAAGATGCTTGGCTCCATCAGGTTGCACTGGAGACCCGGGCCTCAGGAGATGGAGATGATGCCCACGGCAACTAATGATAGGGTCAGTGCCAGGTAATATCACTCCTCTCTCGCTCTCTTTCGCTCTACTCATTTCATTTAAGCCAGGATAGTCCACTTGCCACAGTTTTCCAAGGAGTCCAGGGTTCCATAGAACGGTGACCAAACAAGAACCAGAAAATCTCTTAGTTGGAATTGTAATTACAAGGTGCTTAAAGATACGGCACCAGAAAGCTGCTCTGTTTGTCCCTCGTCCCCCACCACAACTTGCTGTGCCATTCTGCTCTTTTTACTGCCAGTCTGGAATTTACAGTGGAGCCACTTAACACACTCCCCTTCTATCCCTCTCTCTCTGGATCACTCTCTCCCCTCTTATCTATCCATCATCTCTCTTTCTCTTGTTCTTTCTGTCTTCTTTGCTTGATTTTCTCTATCTTAGTTTTATATCTCACTTCTTCTCTTTAGGTTGGGACTCTTTCCTGCTTTCTACCAGTCTTTCTGTCAATTTCTTCCCTTTCCCTCTTCATTCTCTTCCTCAGTCTCTCTTTCTCTCTCTTTCTCTTCACTCTCACCCTCCCTATTTTCTCTGTGTTTGCCTTTCTCTCACTGGTTACACATCTACCTACCTATCTCTATCTCTCTCTCTCTCTGTGAGTGACAATGCCAGGGTTATAGTTTTACGGTTGTCCTCTCCTCCTCCACCGCTCCTATGCCCCTGCTGGGCTGACAGCTTGTCCCAGTCTGTGTCCACCCTGTTCCCAAGGCTTGTGATAGTCTGGTACTAATCGGGGAGTGAGGATTACGACCCCCTTTTTCCTCATCAACCGCACACACACACAGAGAAATACACACAGACACAGAGAGAAATACACACACACAGAGAAATACACACACACTCAAACACACACACATGTGGGTACATACACACACAAAGCCATTCGTCCAGCTACATACAAGGTCATCAGTCCATCAGTCATTGAGTCAATCAGTGAATCAGTCAATATGATCACACAGGCCAGCAGTGGGATAGTCTCCTCAGGGAAGTGGCACCGGGCTGATTTGTGGTGCAGTTACCTGTGTTTGACTAGAGGGAGGAAAGAGGTAGAGGGAGGAGGGTGAGAGAGAGAGAGAGAGAGAGAGAGAGAGAGAGAGAGAGAGAGAGGGAGGTGGGGAGTTGAGGGGGGTAGAGAGAGCGAGAGAAGAAGAGATAGAAAGATAGGGAGAGGAATAGAGAAAAGAAAGAAAGAGTCAGAGAAATAGATATAAACAGAGAGAGAGGGGGGAGGGGAGAGAGAGAGAGAGAGAGAGAGAGAGAGAGAGAGAGAGAGAGAGAGAGAGTGATAGAGCAGTTATTTTATGTCTGTGCGGGAATCTATCTATTCAGGTCTGCACAGCAAATACCTAATACTTGTAGGCCTGAGTAAAGAAAGTCTGTTTCTGCAGTCGTGTGTACAAGCCTAATTCTCTATCTTACTGTTTGTGTGACGTAATTAAGTGCATCTTTTCTGTAAGTGGGGTTCTATTTTCCATTTAAAAGTTAATCCAATCTCAAGGGCACATGAGGGCCCTCACCATTGACCTCTGACCCCTGGTCTAGAGAGGAAGTGCTCAGTAAACACACTGGGAGGACAGTAGATGCTATCACAGTGACTCAAAAAACAACAACCAGCATTCAGGAGGGGAAGCAGGAAGGAGCGTCTAAGTGGCCGGTAACCATGGTGATGGGCAGCCTAACCCTGTGAGCTTTTGTCCTGTCGGAATGCAACACACACACGCACACACAAAAACACACACACACACACAGGAAAGAATGCACACACACTACAGGTGAACTCCAAGCCCCCTGACTCTAAGCACTGTATGTATGGAGTCAGAGTTGAGAAACTGTACACTCTGAGTTTCACATACTTTTCCACTTTGAAAACAATGGAAGATTTCCAAAGTAAAAGAGTTCCAGGTGTGCGGCTCATGACAGAATATCCAGTAGGTCTAGTTTGGTTCCCAGAATGTTCCCTCTAGGTTTAACTTCCTCTATTCTAAAACATTCTACAATTCAGAGAGAGAGAGAGAGAGAGAGGAAGCGGGGAAGGGGGAGGTAGTTTCCCTCAATACACCTGTACCCCTTCACATCCAGCCATGCCTCACCCTCTCTCTCTCCCTCCCTCCCTCCCTCTCTCTTTTGCTCTCTCTCTCTCTCTCTCTCCCTCTCTCCCTCTCCCTCCTCCACTAAAACTGATTTATCTTATTCGGTCCCAGCCAGTCTTGACGTGGTCTGAGTAGTGCCGTGGCCCCCTCTCTTGGCTCCAAGCCTCCAGGTTTATTTGGTCTTTGTTTGGAGTAAGGTCTAGTTAATGTCCAAACAAAGTGACATCTGATTTACGGAAATTAGCCATGAAGGAAATGCACTTCTACGAATCAACACTGGCCCCTGATTCCAGAGTTGCGTCTCTGGCTACATGTTGACAGCCACTACACACACGTGTACAGAGCAGATTGTGTGTGCCAATTTGTTGAGCACACTCCATAAATATAGTCATACACACACTTACCAGACACTCATAGACTGTACATACAAATCAAACACACACATACCAACACAAAACATATAGAAATGCATAGGAGACCATTCGAGGATGGACACACAGTGTGTTTGGTACAGTAGTGTTGAGCTGGGTGGGTGTGACGCTTTAGAGAGTGTCACTCTGTCATCACATCTCCCTATGCCCTCAGTCCACTTTAGTTGCTTAGCCTTCCACATCCCCTGTATCCACACCTGAGGATTCCAGGGCACCACTAGCACACACACACACACACACACACACACACACACACACACATACGAATAAACAGATAGACTAATGCATGCATACACACAATCAAATAACATGAACAGCATTGATCTCTTCAGTACCGTTCAACTCATAGAGCTTTGTCATCTCAGCACACTCCACCTTCAAGAATCATTTGTTATTAATTTCACGTTAGTCATTAAGCAGACACTCCAGAGTGACTTACAGTAGTGAGTGCATACATTGTTTAACTTTTTCTTACTGGTCCCCCATGGAGAAAGGCCAACTGGTTCACGGCCAGTATGGATGGGGATATGGCACAGAATTAAGAATAGAATACAAGAATGGACATGAAGCTTCTTATGATGGTCCAAAGGTCAGCCATGTTGGTTAGGGAGTTGGTCAATGCTGATTTTCCAGTGCTATGATAAGATATTGTGTAAAACAACGAATGTGAAGAATTTACCTACACTGTATGTTTGTTAGCTAGCTAGCCAGACAGTCTTTCAAAAAAACGTCCAATATGCCAACATTCCATTCAAACAATGAAGTCAATCCACAGCCATACACTGGCTCAAATCAGTTGATAGGACTTAGACAAGTTGTAAATAGAACAAGTACTGATATTGTATCATATAATAGCACTCAGAGAAGGCTACTTATAAAGAAAATTGGTATAAATCCTGCATACTGTATTTATAATTATATTACAATATTTTAGGTTAACCATAATTCCATTACACAATTTCTGATACATCACATGCCTTACTTTTATTTCCTGCATACTGTAAGTAAAAGCAGGAAATGCATCACCTATGCCTCTACTGCCATTCATTCCAATTAGACTTGTTTTGGATTTCTCCCCGACTAATATGGCTGCCATTTTGGCCCCATTATGGAACTTTAAGGGTTTATGATATAGCCCCTCTAGTAATTGTATAGGATTTCTATGGGATATGGACTGTAACAGTGTTGGGGAGTAGTGAACTACATTAACTCCCAACACTGACTGTGTGATCTTCTTAACTGGGTAGGCTTACTGGCTGGCCCTCATGGCTGACCTTTAAGACTTAGGGACTGGGATTTAAATGGACGAAGGCTCCTATAGATCAGGATGACAGACCCCTGTCACCTCACTGTCCAAGGAACCCACTGACTCTGCCTGGAGAGAGGGATGCACTCGCTCACTTTTTTTCTCGTCCTCTTTTACTCCTTCTGCCTCTCTCTTTCTTTCTCAAACTGTCTCTCTCGTAAACTGATCTCTAAAAGTGGGTCTCCTGACTTTCTAGAACTCTCTCTATTTATTGAGGTAAGTGAAACTCACATTGCATGCACACGCATGCACGCACACTTCTCTGTCACACACACACACACGTCTTTCTCCCTCTTACAAACACACACACACACGTGGGACCCACACGTTTGTTCCGGCAGCTCCTATATGTGATGTGTGGGTTGGGAGGTCTGGTTGTTTAGGTGATGAACACGCTGTAGATGACTGTGTGTGCCGAGGAGAGTTTAATCAGAGAAGGCCTTGTCCCTGCACAAATTTGTGTCCCTCAGTGTCTAATTCATCAGGCCAGCGGCGTCCTTGGGCTGCCTCCCCATCACTAATGAAAAGGGCCACAGTGAAACCAAGGTCAACCAGGGCCTCGCCTCCCCACTCACTGCTCCTTTCTTCTCTCTTCCTCTCCATCTAGCTCTCCATCTCCATCTCTCTCTCCTCCATCTCTCGGCCTGTCTCTGTGTCAGCCTCTCTCTTTCTCTCTCTTTCTGTCCCTCCTCCATCTTGTGGCCTTGTCTTGGTGTGTCCTCTCAAATTGAGTGAAATTCTCCTCTTGCCTTCAACCCTCGAGGTGAGATAGGAGAGAGGGAGGAAAAGAAAGATGGAGAAGGATGGGTGGAAGAAAGAAAGCCGTTGTAGAAAGTGGAGAGAAAGCCAGACAAAAAGAAAGACAGGAGTAAAGAGGAGAGAAGGAAAGGAGAGCAAGAAGGGCAGGGACTAGGGAGAACGTTTGAGTCCAGACAAACATTTAGAGAATGCCAGGAAAACAGAAAGCTAGGGAGCCATAAACAGGTGAGGAATAGTGAGGACAGAGGGGGAGGCAAGAAGAGAGGGAGAAGGATATGGAGAAAGAGAGAAAGTCAAAAGCAGAAAGAGAAAAATAAGAGAATGTGAGAGACAGAAAGAGGGCCGTGAGCGAGTGAGGAATGAAGAGGATAAAAGGTTAGGGATAAAGGGATAGAGGGAGAGGCGAAGGGGAGAGATTTCCCAAGGGGGTGATGTTTGCCCTGAAACACTCTTCTGGAGAGAGAGAAGACCACAGTTGACCACTAAACATCCTCCCCCCCCCCCCCCCCCCCAACAAGCAGTATGGTCAATAGCAGCCTTATAACTATAGCCCCTTCTGCTGTGGGCTAATCAGAACACACACAGAGACCCTCCCTCGGCACAAAGCCCATTTATTAATTAGACTTCATTAGCGGCTGTCGGATCAGACTAATCAGTGTGTGTGTAGGGGGCGCGTGCGGTGTGTGTGTGTTGGGTGGGTTTAGCGGTTGACTATTGGTCAAGGGAGGGGACTGAAGAGATTAAGGGAGGCGGTGTCTATGATTTAGTTGTGGGGCTCAGCTGGAAAACATGGTAGTGCCTGGAGTGATTATCAGACCAATCACACACACACTCATTTGAGAACCATTTCAATCAGTAATCCCTATGGACAGGATGTTACAGGTAGCAGCAGCAGGTTACATGACCGGTTACTCTGGAAAGAGCCGTCATCCAAACTGCTTTAATATAGCAGATGTGTTTGTATGACTATATAGGTGTGCATGGTCATAGTCAGTAGGCTTTGCGGGCATATGAGTATCTGTGTGCATTGAGAGTGTGTGTGTGGGTTGGGTTGACCAGAGCATCCCTCAGCAGGTTACATCGTGGTGACCAGAGCATCCCTCAACATATTGTGTAAGGAGTCTTTGGCCAGAGGGGTGGAGAGGGGGGAACAATATCACTACATATGAGTGATCAACCTTCACACTGTCACGGTGCGTCGGATATATGGGACGATAGACGGAGCGCTGGTGAAGTGTCATCCTTTTATTTGAAAATGAGATGGACTCACGAAGCATTTACAAATAAAGGAGAGTGAAAAAACAAAAACACGATTCAAACAAAACACAGTGACTTACTTGGGATGTTGCAGGCAGTGCAGACAAACACAAGTGAATAATGATCCACACACAGGTGGCTGTGTGTGGTGACTAAATACTATCCCCAATCAGAGACAACGCTATACAGCTGTCTCTGATTGGGGATGATAATCTCCCTAATAGGAGTGTGAGGACTTGGTTGTGTGCCTCTCATCCTCCCCTAGGTGGGGGTAAGAGGCCTTATCACAACCAAGCCCTCACAGTACCCCCCCCCTAAGGTGCGGACTCCCGATCGCACACATACAATCCCCCCTCTCCTGAAAGAAAAAATGTCCAAAACTAGGGGGGACATGGCGGGGTACTGAGGTGGTTGCTGGTGGGGGCTCCGGTTCCGGTTCCGGGCGTGGCACAGGCTGTTAGAGTAGCTTTCCTCCTACCTCTCCGTTGCACGCCCGGTCCGGTCCGGACCCCGGCGCGGTGGTTCCCCCCTCAGTACTCCCGCCATTCACCAAGTCCTGTCTGGACCCTGGTGCGGGAGCCCTCGACCCTGGAGAGGGGCTGACAACCGGCCCCGGACTGGGCACCGGTGGAGCGGACTGCTCCGGCACTGGAGCGGCGCAGACGACCGGCCCCGGACTGGGCACCGGTGGAGCGGACCGCTCCGGCACTGGAGCGACGTAGACGACCGGCCCCGGACTGGGCACCGGTGGAGCGGACTGCTCCGGCACTGGAGCGGCGCAGACGACCGGCCCCGGACTGGGCACCGGTGGAGCGGACCGCTCCGGCACTGGAGCGACGTAGACGACCGGCCCTGGACTGGGCACCGGTGGAGGAGGCTCCAGGCCTTGAGCTGTGGCTGGAGGCTCCGGGCTGCTGACCTTCGCTGGAGGTGGCGGAACGCTGACCTTCGCTGGAGGTGGCGGAACGCTGACCTTCGCTGGAGGTGGCGGAACGCTGACCTTCGCTGGAGGTGGCGGAACGCTGACCTTCGCTGGAGGTGGCGGAACGCTGACCCTCGCTGGAGGTGGCGGGGCGCTGACCTTCGCTGGAGGTGGCGGGGCGCTGACCTTCGCTGGAGGTGGCGGGGCGCTGACCTTCGCTGGAGGCCTCGGGGCGCTGACCTTCGCTGGAGGCCTCGGGGCGCTGACCTTCGCTGGAGGTGGCGGGGCGCTCACCTTCGCTGGAGGCCTCGGGCTGCTGACCTTCACTGGAGGCCTCGGGCTGCTGACCCTCGTTGGAGGCCTCGGGGCGCTGACCCTCGCTGGAGGTGGCGGGGCGCTCACCTTCGCTGGAGGCCTCTGGCTGCTGACCTTCACTGGAGGCCTCGGGCTGCTTACCTTCACTGGAGGCCTCGGGCTGCTGACCTTCACTGGAGGCCTCGGGCTGCTGACCTTCTCCGGAGGTCTCGGGCTGCTAACCTTAGCCAGAGGTTTCGGGCAGCTGACCTTCACCGGAGGCCTCGGGCAGTTGACCCTTACCGGAGGTCTCGGGTTGGACGTCGTGCCCACCCTGGGCACCGACGCAGTGGTGGTCTTCAGCCCTGCAGCTGGTCTGGCTGTCGGCCCCAGACTGGGCACCGACACGCTATGGAGCTCCTGCTCCACAGCGGGACTGAACGTCGTGCCCACCCTGGGCACCGACGCAGAGATGGTTTCCAGCCCTCTGGTGGGGCTGGCTGTCGGCCCCAGACTGGGCACCGACACGCTATGGAGCTCCTGCTCCACAGCGGGGCTGAACGTCGTGCCCACCCTGGGCACCGACGCAGAGATGGTTTCCAGCCCTCTGGTGGGGCTGGCTGTCGGCCCCAGACTGGGCACCGACACGCTATGGAGCTCCTGCTCCACAGCGGGGCTGAACGTCGTGCCCACCCTGGGCACCGACGCGGAGATGGTTTCCAGCCCTGTGGTTGGGCTGGCTGTCGGCCCCAGACTGGGCACCGACACGCTATGGAGCTCCTGCTCCACAGCGGGGCTGAACGTCGTGCCCACCCTGGGCACCGACGCAGAGAGGGTTTCCAGCCCTGTGGTTGGGCTGGCTGTCGGCCCCAGACTGGGCACCGACACGCTATGGAGCTCCTGCTCCACAGCGGGGCTGAACGTCGTGCCCACCCTGGGCACCGACGCAGAGAGGGTTTCCAGCCCTGTGGTTGGGCTGGCTGTCGGCCCCAGACTGGGCACCGACACGCTATGGAGCTCCTGCTCCACAGCGGGGCTGAACGTCGTGCCCACTCTGGGCACCGACGCAGAGATGGTATCCAGCCCTGTGGTTGGGCTGGCTGTCGGCCCCAGGCTGGGCACCGACGTGCTATGGAGCTCCTGCTCCACAGCGGGACTGAACGTCGTGCCCACCCTGGGCACCGACGCAGAGATGGTCTCCAACCACAGAGCTGTGCTGGCGACCGTCGTTGTAGCCTCCGTGCGAGGAGTAGGCACGGGGCGTACAGGACTGGGGAAACGCACCAGTGGTCTGATGCGAGGCGCTGGCACGGGTCGCGCCGGGCTGGGGAAACGCACCGTTTGGCTAGTGCGTGGAGCAGGCGCGGGCCGTACCGGGCTGGGGAAACGCACCATAGGGCTGGTGCTTGGAGCTGGCACGGGTCGCGCCGGGTTGGGGAAACGCACCGTTTGGCTGGTGCGTGGAGCAGGCGCGGGCCGTACCGGGCTGGGGAAACGCACCGTTGGGTTGGTGCGTTTAGTTGGTACGGGTCGCACCGGGCTAGTGTTGCGCACCGATGGTGTGGTGCGCTGAGTCGGTCTCCTCTTCCTCCGACTCTGGACCGGCGCTGGAGGCACCGGACTGGGAACTGGCGTTGGAGCACGACTGTCCCTGTCGTGCCTACTCCACCGCCAATCCCCATCCTGTGAGGGTTCCTCCGGGAACCCCCACGAGTGAGGGAACAGAAGCACATCGTCGTCGTCTTCCTCCGACTCCTCTCTGTACTCCTGCTCCCACGGCTGTAGGGGCTCCTCCTGGAACCCCCACGAGTGCAGTGGTCGGGGCTCTTCTCCCTCGATCCCCGACCACCCCCATAGCCCCCCCCCAAAATCAGTTTGAGGGGTTTTCTGGGCTCCAGGCTGGTCCTCAGTTCTAGCCCGGTGACGTGTCCGCCGTCGTCGGCGCCTCGACTGCTCCGGACCCCAGCCTTCCTCCACCGAACGATAATAGGAGTGTTCCTCCTCGGTAATTTTTCCCATACCGAGGAGGATATCTCCTAAAGTCAAGCTCCTTTGCGTCCCAGGGTGGTGGATCATTCTGTCACGGTGCGTCGGATATATGGGACGATAGACGGAGCGCTGGTGAAGTGTCATCCTTTTATTTGAAAATGAGATGGACACGAAGCATTTACAAATAAAGGAGAGTGAAAAAACAAAAACACGATTCAAACAAAACACAGTGACTTACTTGGGATGTTGCAGGCAGTGCAGACAAACACAAGTGAATAATGATCCACACACAGGTGGCTGTGTGTGGTGACTAAATACTATCCCCAATCAGAGACAACGCTATACAGCTGTCTCTGATTGGGGATGATAATCTCCCTAATAGGAGTGTGAGGACTTGGTTGTGTGCCTCTCATCCTCCCCTAGGTGGGGGTAAGAGGCCTTATCACAACCAAGCCCTCACACACACACACACGTACATCTCCACTACAGTACATAACATAAATGTCTTTACCCAGGGAGTGAAGAAGGGTGGGTCTGGAAGAATAACCATATCAGAATACTTGATGGATAAACTGTCACACACACCAACATCAACACAGTTTAGTCAGCTGTCCTGTCAACCGGGTTGGAACTCTGAGCTTCGAAGTTGAAATACATGGGGCGGGGCCCACTTGCTCTATACACACTCACAGGCTCAGTCACACACACACAGGCTCAGTCACACACACACAGGCACAGTCACACACACACAGGCACAGTCACACACACACAGGCTCAGTCACACACACACAGGCACAGTCACACACACACAGGCTCAGTCACACACACACATAAATGGTGTCATCAACATTCTGAAAGCGATCGATTGCTTCGACAGCTGTTGCTTGGACAGGTGTCCGCTCTTCACACTTAAAAAGGAACACAAGAACTCACGGAATTTACTTTGAGCTGAAAGGTTCTCCCTGTCCGTCATCCCTCTCTTTATCTAGCTCTTTCTTTTCTTTCCTCTCATCCTCTCTTTCTCTTATTCATTCTCTATCATTCTTCATCCCTCTTACTCATTCTTTTTTTCTTCTTTCTTTCTCTGTCTCATTCTCTTTCACTCTCTCAACCCTCTCTCTCTCTCTCTCTCTCTCTCTACTCCCCTCTTCTCCCTTTCTCTCTCTCCTTCCTTGGTTCTCTCTTTTTACTCTCATCTTGAGCGGTGGATTCATTTGCCGTTTTTACTGCCTCTAAAAGTGGCATGAGGGTCGAATAAACTCTGACCCCCAAAAGAGTATAGGAATAGAGTCCCAGTCAAAGGTCAGGTAGACAGACTCTTTAGTCTTTCTTTTTCTTTTCTGTGTCTGTGTGTGTCTGTGTGTGTCTGTGTGTGTGTGTCTGTGTGTGTCTGTGTCTGTCTGTGTGTGTCTGTGTCTGTCTGTGTGTGTCTGTGTCTGTCTGTGTGTGTCTGTGTGTGTCTGTGTCTGTCTGTGTGTGTCTGTGTGTGTCTGTGTGTGTCTGTGCGTGTCTGTGTCTGTCTGTGTCTGTCTGTGTGTGTCTGTGTGTGTCTGTGTCTGTCTGTGTGTGTCTGTGTCTGTCTGTGTCTGTCTGTGTGTATCTGTGTGTGTCTGTGTCTGTCTGTGTGTGTCTGTGTGTGTCTGTGTGTGTCTGTGTGTCTGTGTCTGTCTGTGTGTGTCTGTGTGTGTCTGTGTGTGTCTGTGTGTCTGTGTGTGTCTGTGTGTGTCTGTGTGTGTCTGTGTGTGTCTGTGCGTGTCTGTGTCTGTCTGTGTCTGTCTGTTCGTGTCTGTGTCTGTCTGTGCGAGTCTGTGTGTGTGTCTGTGTCTGTGTGTGTATGGGTGGCAGGTAGCCTAGCGATTAGAACGTTGGGCCAGTAACCGAAAGGTTGCTGGTTCGAATACCCGAGCTAACAAGGTGAAAAACCTGTCGATGTGTCCTTGAGCAAGGCATTTAACCCTAATTTGTTCCAGGGGCTGACACTGTATGTAGGCTGTAATAAAACAAATAAGAATTTGTTTTTAACTGACTTGCCTAGTTAAATAAATAAAATAAAAAGTATGCATGTGTATCATAATTGCTCTCAGATCCCCCAAATTATCAGCTTATAACTGACTTTAAGTGATAGCAATAGACTCTAATAGAAAGTGTTTTCCTGAACTCATTGGCATTTAGCGTGACAGCTAATGTTAACAAGCAAAGGCTCAAGGCTATTACCTTCTTTGACACAAGTCATTCACTCACTACCCTTAGCCAGCACGCTAACGCTAGTGGTCCAGGTTGCCCTTTAGACTTAAGTGAATGAGAAGAGTGTGTAATGGGATGAAGTCGGGCTAACAAGGCAATCGCTGAGTAACATCTCCCAACCATTCCAATACAGATTACTGTCAGACAGAGGAGGCACGGGGCAACAAGCTCAGGGCAATGAGTGCCACAGAATGCTGTGTGTGTGTGTGTGTGTGTGTGTGTGTGTGTGTGTGTGTGTGTGTGTGTGTGTGTGTGTGTGTGTGTGTGTGTGTGTGTGTGTGTGTGTGTGTGTGTGTGTGTGTGTATTGGTATGCCTGAGTGTGTGTGTGCAGTGAAGGTGCTTTGGTGTTAAGTAGAGGACAGCCTGGTGTGAAAGCCGATCCGCACTGTGGCCAATAATGGTTAAAAGAGAGAGAGAGAGTGCGAGAGAGAGAGAGAGAGAGAGCGGTAGGAAAGGAGGGAGGAGATGGGGATTAGGGTTTGGCCTAGCGTCCTGAAAAAACGACAGTGGCAGGGTGGCAACAGCTTTCACTGCCCCCAATGGAGTGTTTGTGTGTGTGTGCGCGCGTGTGTGTGGTTGTACGTGTACACACCATCTAAGCCAGGGATCATCAACTAGATTCAGCCACAGGCAGATTGTTGCTTGAGTGGATGGTTAGGGGCCGAAACATAATTACAAATAATTAAAATAATTTGGAGACAGCAAATTGACCGCAAGAATCCCAAACAGATATATGGTTTGACTAAAACATAATCATTTCAAACCTTGCTTACATTTTAATAAGATCACGTTGTGTTTCTCTATCATGCCTGGGAATACTTGGGAACTGATTTCTTAAATTAAAATCACTTGGAGATGATTTCCAGGTGTTTTTACAGTCTTATCTCCAACAATGAAAATTAAATACAAAATACATTTGTAACATTTTTTAGCTCAGAAAATGTAAAACCCCCCGCGGCAGTTGGGGAACCCTGCTCTAAGCCTAGGGCTACTATGCATGCGTATCAATGTGTACATAAGTGTGTCTACCAGTGCGGGTGTGTGTGTGGTCAGAGGGCCCAGAGATAAAAGGCTAGAGTTACGGAAAATGAGGCGGGTGAAAAAAGAGCAAGATCAACAATGGCGGTGGTTAAAGGCAGAATCCAACAAGTGTTGAGCGGCCGCCTGGGTGAACCCTGACCCCTCAGCTGCTGCGCTGCTTGCTTTGGGCTCTGCACCATGCGACAGGTGAGCCAACTAAAGGCCTGCCGCTTGGGATAGCTGGGGGGACTCGTGTTACACACACACACACACACACACACACACACACACTGAGAGAGGCACAAGGACAGGACACACATATCCTCCAACATTCCTACACATGGACATTGTGCAGTCATAAGACTACCACCTATTATCTCACTCTTTCTTTGAGAAACTGCCATTCACTCATACAGTATGTATATGAGTGGTGACAGGTTTTGTTCTTGTGTTGATTCAGAAAAAGAGATTCAGCAAAGAGGCCCAATAAAAAGACACACCCTTAAGAACCCAAATATGCTCACACAATTTCACTCAGATAAACACTTTCCATTCTTCACACTCAAACTATTCAACTCAAACAGTCAAACAATCATTCTCGCATTGACATATTACAGTTGGCAGTCAAATGCTGAAGCCAAGCAGTAGGCCAAGCATTATGTTCACTATCTCTCTCACACAGGGCTATTGGCAGCGCTCCAGTGAATGCTACAGTCAGTCTAATAATTGAATGACTGATAACATTATGGAGCTCCGGGTGTATGTCAGCAAGGCCATTGGCACTGAGTGAGAGGGATATATCAGCACAGTGTGTGTAACAGAGTAATAAAAGTGTAATTACATTGTGTGCGTCGCAAATAGACACTGTTTGCTTTAAACCTGCATTCATTCATGGCTTTTTCATAGACATTGCAAAAATAGAGGCTTTGATTGACTATCTACAGGCTTTGTGAGTTGTAGAGTCAGTTTCTGTGACAATAGTGTTGTCAAAATGAGATCAAATCTTCTTGGGTTTGTATGTGTGTCCTCTGTCAGTCTGTCTGTGTATGTGTGTGTTCTCTCTGTGTGAGTCAATTAGAATCAATTTGTACCTTCAGCTGTTGAACACACTTCTGTCACCAGGGCTGGCCCTGGGCATAAGCGATATAAGGGGTCGCTTAGGGCCCCCAGCCGCTAGCAGGCCCCCAACCCCCCCAATTTGCTTTAAAATGTACAAAAAACCTACCATCAAGAGGGGGACCACCAAAACTTTCACCCGTTAGGTGGGGGGCCCGAAAACCAAATCTCGCTTAGGGCCCCCAAATAGCTAGGGCTGTCACCTTGGCCTCTCCGTCTCGCTCTCTGTTTGTGTGTCTGTGTGTCTGTGTCACCTTGTTATTGTAGCAGTGAGGCTTTGGTCACTATGTGCGGTTTGGTGGTAGGGTGTAAATATAACTCAATTTCAGGGGGGGGGGCATTACTTATTCATCATCCATTGTCTTCCTAGGTGGCTGAATATAATGTGTGTATGTGTGTACGTGTGCATTTTCCTATATGGTGCTGTTTTTAGCAATTCCCTCCCTCCCTCTGTGAACAAGCTATGACTATGCAGTCTTTGCCCTCCCAGTCTCTATGTTATCAGGCCCAGGTATGACCCGGTTCATACGGACACTCCTCCTGCTAAACGTTTAGTCGATACGCCACATTTCAACAGTCACATGTCAAAGTTCATCAGTTAGCAGTTTTTACAACAGGTTTATGGGGCTATGGGGTTGGGAGGTAGGTTGTAGGGGTAACCGTCTATGATTGAAACAGAAGATTTTACAGCCAGGTCACCCATGATACAAGTCAGTATTTGATGTCAATCCATGTCTGAGGATGTCGGGAGCCACTAGGGGCAACAGTGAGCGCTGTTACCTTCAAGTAGGCTTCGGTTTTGCTAGGGTGTTGTAGACAGGGATGGAAGACAGGTGTAAGCATCTGCCTTTGATTCCAAAGGTGGCAAGTCAATGCCTAAACTTAACCCTAACATAAATGTAGAGTAAATGCCTAAACGTAACCTTAATAAACACTTTGAAATGTAACGTTTGCAACAATTTAAAAATGTGGAAACATGGATGAACGTCTAATTCTGACGTGAGACTGTGAGAGCTAATTGGGATTTTATGGGTTTGGATGGTCTAGTATTAGTGTGTGTGTGTGTGCGTGTGTTTATCACACTCCTGATTGGTTGACTATGACCTTATGACATATTTTATCAGGGCATTATGGGGATGACCCTTGGCCCTGGTACTTTCTATTTCAATAACACTACGTGAGTTTGTGTGTAAACAGTGAAGCCACACCTTGCTCAAAGACCATAAATTGAGTCCCCAGTGTTTTATCATTGATAGATTACACGTCTCAGAGAGGCAGCATTAGTAACTACCAGATCTCAGGTGCTGGGAGTTAAACATGGGAGTCAGTGGAGGCTGGTGGGAGGAGCTATAGGAGGACGGGCTCATTGTATTGGCTGGAATGGAATAATGGAACGGTATCAAACATATGAAAACCACATATTTGAAACTGTTCCATTTATTCCATTACAGTCATTACAATGAGCCCGTCCTCCTTTAGCTCATCCCACCAGCCTCCTCTGATGGGAGTCTTGTTTTGTTGTGTGAGTGAGAGACAGAGACAGAGACAGAGACAGAGACAGAGACAGAGACAGAGACAGAGACAGAGAGTGTGTGTATAGCTGTGATTCATGTTAATGATTGCAGGGTAGCGCTGCTCCTGATTTCCTGTGTCATTAGCCAGTGGTGATGGACTGTGTGTAAGGGTTAGGCAAGGGTTCCTTCCTGTCATAAGAGGCCCTTTCAGGTAAGAAACCTAGTAAAGAGTGTGTGTATGTGTGTTAGGTAAGCCTCTCTGAGGGTGTGACTCAGGTAGGTGAAGGTGTTTTTAGACAGAGGCTCTCTGTATCAGGCTCCTATAGAAGTAGTCAGGGAGACTACATCTGTTTGTCTTGGGTTGTCCACAGACTAAATAATCAACAGTGGAGATTAGGACTGACACACACACACACACACACACACACACAAACACACACACCGCCCACTGCAAGCTTCTGTGTAAGTTTAGGACAATATTCAATCAAACGCAATAACCCGATTTCCAGGGTAGTAGCTGAGTCATCTCTGAGTGTTAGTAAGAGAGTGACAGATGCATCCGATATTCTGTCCAAGACTGTAACTCGGCATGAGGCATGAGGGCATGGGAGGTGGGGGTTGTAATTATAGGCTCAATGCTAGCCCTGGACAAATAACAGAGGATCACACACTCCCTCTCTCTACCTCTCTCCCTCTCGACCTCTCATCCCCCTCCCCCCAAAACACATACACTCACCCATGCTCAAGAGTGGTGTCTCCCCAAGTAAGATCAACAAGTTTTATTTTGGCTCATAAAGAAAGCTCAAGTTGAATTTAGGCTCATCATATAGTCTGCTGTTCAAAAGTAACCCATTTTTGTGTGCATAGGCTAGGAAAAATAAAGTTGTTTCAAAATATGAAGAAATGGTAGATAGGTAGGTAGGTAGGTAGGTAGGTAGGTAGGTAGGTAGGTAGGTAGGTAGGTAGGTAGGTAGGTAGGTAGGTAGGTAGGTAGGTAGGTAGGTAGGTAGGTAGGTAGGTAGGTAGGTAGGTAGGTAGGTAGGTAGGTAGGTAGGTAGGTAGGTAGGTAGGTAGGTAGGTAGGTAGGTAGGTAGGTAGGTAGGTAGGTAGGTAGGTAGGTAGGTAGGTAGGTAGGTAGGTAGGTAGGTAGGTAGGTAGGTAGGTAGGTAGGTAGGTAGGTAGGTAGATACAGTGGGGAGAACAAGTATTTGATACACTGCCGATTTTGCAGGTCTTCCTACTTACACAGCATGTAGAGGTCTGTAATTTGTATCATAGGTACACTTCAACTGTGAGAGGCGGAATCTAAAACAAAAATACAGAAAATCACATTGTATGATTTTTTAATTTGCATTTTATTGCATGACATAAGTATTTGATCACCTACCAACCAATAAGAATTCCGGCTCTCACAGACCTGTTAGTTTTTCTTTAAGAAGCCCTCCTGTTCTCCACTCATTACCTGTATTAACTGCACCTGTTTGAACTCGATACCTGTATAAAAGACACCTGTCCACACACTCAATCAAACAGACTCCAACCTTTCCACAATGGCCAAGACCAGAGAGCTGTGTAAGGACATCAGGGATAAAATTGTAGACCTGCACAAGGCTGGGATGGGCTACAGGACAATAGGCAAGCAGCTTGGTGAGAAGGCAACAACTGTTGGCGCAATTATTAGAAAATGGAAGAAGTTCAAGATGACGTCAATCTCCCTCGGTCTGGGGCACCATGCAAGATCTCACCTCGTGGGGCATCAATGATCATGAAGAAGGTGAGGGATCAGCCCAGAACTACACGGCAGGACCTGGTCAATGTCCTGAAGAGAGCTGGGACCACAGTCTCAAAGAAAACCATTAGTAACACACTACGCCGTCATGGATTAATTATTAATTATTTAAAAATCATACAATATGATTTTCTGAATTTTTGTTTTAGATTCCGTCTCTCACAGTTGAAGTGTACCTATGATAAAAATTACAGACCTCTACATGCTTTGTAAGTAGGAAAACCTGATACTTGTTCTCCCCACTGTAGATAGATATATAGATATATAGATATATAGATAGATAGATAGATAGATAGATAGATAGATAGATAGATAGATAGATAGATAGATAGATAGATAGATAGATAGATAGATAGATAGATAGATAGATAGATAGATAGATAGATAGATAGATAGATAGATAGATAGATAGATAGATAGATAGATAGACAGGGAAAGGGTGTGTGTGTGTGTGTGTGTGTGTGTGTGTGTGTGTGTGTGTGTGTGTGTGTGTGTGTGTGTGTGTGTGTGTGTGTGTGTGTGTGTGTGTAAATGTGCTTATGTAAGGGTGTACCTGTGTCTGCTCCATCAGTCCTCTCTCTCTGCCCATCTATGACCTTTGAGTGGCCGTAATGCAAATGTGACAAGAGGTAACCAGGGGTCACTCCAGGGTTGTTTGGGGGCTAAAACAACACCCCGTTCCAGAATGGGGGTGTGTGTGTGTGATTGATCCAATCTGAGGATCCGGGCGTCCGGCGCTCCGGACAGGGTCACTCTGCTGACAGATGGTACCTATCTGTCTCCTTGGCGACAGGATGAACGATGGACTCTTCCGCTTCTTCTAAATATTTATAGAACGGCCCAATCAGAGAGGGGCTGGTGGGATTACGCTCAGTGAAAAGGGTGTGTGTGTGTGTGTGTGTGTATGAATGTGAAGAGGGGAAGGAGAAGCGAGTATGGTCACCCTCTTGCCTTAATTAAACATATTTAATTTGATTACACACAATATGAGTGTAATTATAGCTGCGACTCATTACCACAGATAATAAACACAATATTCTACCTAATGAAATACTGTCTGACTCATAATAACTACCAGACATCTGACATATGACAATCACATCACACCATTTGCTCTGCCAGCACACACACACACACACACACACACACACACACCTAATCTCTCCCTAATTTCCTTAATTTTATATTAATTCATTCAAAACATGCATGTGCAAACACACACATACACACACACACACACACACACTTCATTTAGCCCCCTTTCCAGTGAAAGTGCTTTTCCCCGCTTCCTTTGAGTTCAAAGTAAATGAGTAAAATGTGTCGAGCCGCGGGGAGGAAGTGGTTTCCAGACCGCCTCGGCATGTTGGTGCTCACAGAGACATGTTTACAGCAGCTGTGTGCGTGCATGTGTGTGTGTGTGGAAACGTAGAGGTCCTGTGCCAGACAGACAGACAGAGGTAGAGGGCGCGATGGCCGAGCAGACTTCAGAGGAAACCACACCTCAGACGCTCCTCTGTGTCACCATATTCACCAGTAATGGTGATTGAAGACCAAGTCTTCGCTGGAAGAGGCTAATGTTAATGTCATACAGACCATACATTTCCCTGAAAAGAGAACATGCTAACTGCTAACTGTATTGTTAGAACTCTAACACTAACACTAACACTAACCCTCTTCAAAGGAGGAGACACTCTAGACCCAAACTGTTATAGACCAATATCCATCCTGCCCTGCCTTTCTAAAGTTTTCGAAAGCCAAGTTAACAAACAGATAACTGACCACTTTGAATCCCACCGTACCTTCTCTGCTATGCAATCTGGTTTCCGAGCTGGTCATGGGTGCACCTCAGCTACGCTCAAGGTACTGAACGATATCATAACCGCCATCGATAAAAGACAGTACTGTGTAGACGTTTTCATCGACCTGGCCAAGGCTTTCGACTCTGTCAATCACCGCATTCTTATTGGCAGACTCAACAGCCTTGGTTTCTCAAGTGACTGCCTTGCCTGGTTCGCTAACTACTTTGCAGACAGAGTTCAGTGTGTCAAATCGGAGGGCCTATTGTCCGATCCTATGGCAGTCTCTATGGGGGTGCCACAGGGTTCAATTCTTGGGCCAACCCTTTTCTCTATATACATCAACGATGTCGCTCTCGCTGCTGGTGACTCTCTGATCCATCTCTACGCAGATGACACCATTCTGTATACATCTGGCCCCTCTTTGGATACTGTGTTTACTAACCTTCAATCAAGCTTCAATGCCATACAACACTCCTTCCGTGGCCTCCAACTGCTCTTAAACGCTAGTAAAACTAAGTGCATGCTTTTCTATCGAACCCTGCTACTCTCGACGGATCCGAATTAGAATACGTGGACACCTACAAATACCTAGGCATCTGGTTAGACTATAAACTCAACTTCCAGACTCACATCAACCATCTCCAATCCAAAATTAAATCCAGAATTGGCTTCCTATTTCGCAACAAAGCCTCCTTCACTCATGCTGCCAAACATGCCCTTGTAAAACTGACTATCCTACCGATCCTTGATTTCGGCGATGTCATTTACAAACTAGCCTCCAACACTCTACTTAGCAAATTGGATGTAGTCTATCACAGTGCCATCCGTTTTGTCACCAAAGCCCCATATACTACCCACCACTGCGACCTGTATGCTCTCGTTGGCTGGCCTTCATTATATATTCGTCGCCAAACCCACTGGCTCCAGGTCATCTATAAGTCTTTATTAGGTAAATCCCCACCCTATCTCAGCTCACTGGTCACTATAGCAACACCCACCCGTAGCATGCGCTCCAGCAGGTATATCTCTCTGGTCACCCCCAAAGCCAACACCTCCTTTGGTCGCCATTCCTTCCAGTTCGCTGCTGCCAATGACTGGAACGAATTGCAAAAATCATTGAAGCTAGAGGTTCCTATCTCCCTCATTAACTTTAAGCATCAGCTGTCAAAGCTGCTTATCGATCACTGCATCTGTATATAGCCCTTCTGTAAATAGCCCACACTACTACCTCATCCCCATATTTATTTTTGTTTATTTTCACTAATCTTGCACTCCAGTATCTCTATTTGCACATCATAATTTGCACACTTTTCATTCCTGTGTTAATAATGATAATTCTGTAATTTATGTCACCACTATAGTCTATTTATTGTCCTACCTCCTAACCTTACTGCATTTTTGCACTACATTTGCACTCTGTATATAGATTTTCTATTGTGTTTTTGACTGTTTGTTTAATGTGTAACTCTGTGTTGTTATTTGTCGCACTGCTTTGCTTTGTCTTGGCCAGGTCGCAGTTGCAAATGAGAACTTGTTCTCAACTGACCTACCTGGTTAAATAAAGGTGAAATAAAAATAAAAATAAAAAACATTATTTCGCTTTCCTCTTCTCTGGAAGAGGTTAACACTAATGTTAGTACTAAATTACAGGCGGCTAATTGTAAGTGTCTCTGGTGAGTTTGATCAAGGGTCAAGAATGTGGATAAAATGGGCGAAACATAGCTTCATGCTTTCATCAAAATACTTAACACAGTTGATTTGAACCATTTACACTTCAAATACACTAATTGAACACACTCATTCACTAAATTAAGCCTACTCTAATGGTCAATACAACTAGCCCAGATGTGCAATTAACATAATCTATTTAGCATTGTCACTCTGACCAATCCACAACTTAGCACTAACTGTCCATCTCACACACTCAGTAGCAATTCACAACTTTCACTCACTTGTTGTCAGAGCCTAACCAGTTAACACGTACACAATACCACACACAGCTTGGGCACTGGAGAGAACTGTTAACCCCCGCTCTAAATACACACAATCACTCTCTCACACGCACACAGTCATTCAAAAATCGCTGACACACAAGTGGAAAAGATATAAGTGGAAGGGGGACAAGTGTCAAAGGCTGGCTGTAAAGTGGGTCACAGTGGGATGTCCTTGTGTCCTCACAGCCAAACACTGTAACACGCCAGTGAAAAGAACAAGTCCAACTGACCCACGTAATGAAATCCAGTACAAACAGATTAAATTAGTTATAAAAAACATACATATTAGGCTTACTACAACAGACTTGGAAAAGTTATTGTTTTCTTAACATAGTTATTAATTTCATTCAGAGATAATGATTTTTTTTTTAAAAAGGTCCCAGAATAGGTGTACTGCTCCCCAGGAGATAAAGGCCAAACCCTACACGCATACACACATCACACACACACATCTCTCACACACACACACACACACACACACGCACGCACACATACACACACACACACAAATTATAACACTGACAAACTTAATAGACCTGTGGACATGATGATTAAAATTGTAAAGTCCTATTCAGTCACTCCTGACTGGCTCTCCCAGGGGGGGGGGGGGGTCTGAAAGGACTCCTGACAGTACTATGGCAGTTTAATTACATCATGACAACAGCCAGTGATTATGATTAATAAACGATAAATCAATAATTGAGTGAATAGGCCAAACAGCAGGGGGTGGTCAGGAGTAGTGTGTGTGCTTGGATGGTTCTGTGCGCTCGTGCATGTGTGTGTGTTTCAAAGGTTGTGTGTTTGTGGTGTGTGGTGTGTGTGTGTGTGTGTGTGTGTGTGTGTGTGTGTGTGTGTGTGTGTGTGTGTGTGTGTGTGTGTGTGTGTGTGTGTGTGTGTGTGTGTGTGTGTGTGTGTGTGTGTGTGTGTGTGTGTGTGTGTGTGTGTGTGTGTGTGTGTGTGTGTGTGTGTGTGTGTGTGAGGCTAGATTGAGTGACCGCTCATTAGGGGTTAAAGGGAGCCTATTGTCCAGACCATGCTGATTAAGCTGGAGTGGTGGCAGCAGCTCCCATCCACCTGCCATAACCCAACTCCAACTCGTCCATCACTCACTTGACCTGGTCAGAGAAAGGCCTACAGCCCCAGACTAAGCACCATCATCAGCCAAGAGTTGGACACCAGTCAGAATGCCAGCCTTAGACCAATTCCAAATCCCAGCCCCTAACCCTGCCTATCTTAGCTGCTACCCCAGGCCTGGTCGTTACCCATCCTAAACCCCAGCTAGTACCTGGCCCCAGTCTAGCCCCAGCCTGAGTATGTGAGGCTCAAACTGCCCTGCCTTAGACCACTCTTAATCCCAAGCCCCTGCTCTAGTCCCTATCCCAACCACTCCAGACAGGCCTAAGAAGCTTAGCCACCACCCGCTACATGCAACAACCCATCAGCCCAAGGCAAGCGCCCGGCTGTCCTGCTCCACAGTTTAATTTAATTGGCTTTAGATGCAATTAAAAAAAAAAATCAATAACCATAATCAGTGGCGTCCTCCCAGACCCACAGCTTTAAATCTGCTTTCAAATTAATAACTGGATTATTACCGACATCCAATATGAATTCAAACCTACATAGTTGTTTTAATTAGGTCAAAAGACACAACAGGACTGGGCTATATCCTCTTAATACATAGGAGACTCATAAAGATATAGAGACAAAGTGGTGAAAGTCAATCTCTGTCTGTAGATCATATGGAACATCACAGTAGGCTATTCATTATATATTCTTGTATCTCTATTATTAATGTATTGGAGTAAACAACGTGGGTATCCAGCAAACAGAAAATGTTCCAAGAAAGTTAGGAAATTAGTATTGCTGTAAGCATAAGTGATATACAGTACACTGAGTGTACAAAACATTAAGGACACCTTCCTAATATTGAGTTGCACACCCCTACATTTGTCGGGGCATGGGCTCTACAAGGTTTCGAAAGCGTTCAACGGGGATGCTGGCCCATGTTGACTCCAATACTTCCTACAGTTTTGTCAAGTTGTCTGGATGTCCTTTGGGTGGTGGACTATTATTGATACACACAGGAAACTGTTGAGTGTGAAAAACCCAGTAGCGTTGCAGTTCTTGACACAAACTGGTGCGCCTGGCACCTACTATCATACCCCGTTCAAAGGCACTTAAATATTTTGTCTTGCTCATTCACCCTCTGTATTTATTTAACGTTTATTTAACAAGGCAAGTCAATTAAGAAGAAATTCTTATTTATAATACCCCAGCCAAACCCTCCCCTAGCTGCTTGTAGCTGCTTGACAATGAAATTTCCCCCCCGGGGGATCAATAAAGTATCTATCTATCTATCTATCTATCTATCTATCTATCTATCTATCTATCTATCTATCTATCTATCTATCTATCTATCTATCTATCTATCTATCTATCTATCTATCTATCTATCTAACCCGGACGCCGCCCTATGGGACTCCTGATCACAGCCGGTCACAGACGGTAGTGACACCTCAAGTAATGAGATGCAGTGCCTTAGACCGCTGCGTTACTCGGGAGGCCCTTGCTTCGGCAGCACATGTACTAAAATTGGAACAATATATGTCTCAATTGTCTCAAGGCTTGAATATCCTTCTTTAACCAGTCTCCTCCCCTTAATCTACACTGATAAGTGACATCAATAAGAGGTCATATACTACATCCCATTCCAAAAGCATGGGCATTAATATGGAGTTGGTCCCCCATTGCTGCTATAACAGCCTCCACTCTTCTGGGAAGGCTTTTCACTAGATGTTGGAACATTGCTGTGGGGACTTGCTTCCATTCAGCCACAAGAGCATCAGTGAAGTTGGGCACTGATGTTGGGTGATTAGGCCTGGCTCGTAGTCGGTGTTCCAATTCAACACAAAGGTGTTCGATGGGGTTGAGGTCACGGCTCTGTGCAGGTCAGTCAAGTTCTTCCACACCGATCTCAACAAACCATTTCTGTATGGACCTCGCTTTGTGCACGTGGGGCATCGTCATGCTGAAACAGGAAAGGGCCTTCCCCAAACTGTTGCCACAAAGTTGGAAGGACAGAATCGTCTAGAAAGTCATTGTATCCTGTAGCGTTAAGATTTCACTGGAACTAAGAGGCCTAGCCCGAACCATGAAAAACAGCCCCAGACCATTATTCCTCTTCCACCAAACTATACAGTTGGCACTATGCATTCGGGCAGGTAGCATTCTTCTGACACCCGCCAAACCCAGATTCATCTGTTGGACTGCCAGATGGTGAAGCGTGATTCATTACTCCAGAGAATGCGTTTCTACAGCTCCAGAGTCCAATGGCGGCGAGTTTTACACTCCAGCCGATGCTTGGCATTGTGCATGGTGATCTAGGCTTGTGTGCGGCTGCTTGGCCATGGAAACCCATTTCATGAAGCTCCCAACGAACAGTTGGCTGATGTTGGGTTGCACAAGAGGACAGACGATTTGTATGCGCTACGTGCTTCAGCACTCGGAAGTCCCGTTCTGTGAGCCTAACACTTTGCGGCTGAGCCATTGTTGCTCCTAGACACTTCCACTTCACAATAACAACACTTACAGATGACTGGGGCAGCTCTAGCAGGTTAGAAATTTGACAAACTGTCTTGTTGGAAAGGTGGCATCCTATGACAGTGCCACATTGTAAGTCACTGAGCTCTTCAGTATATGCCATTTTACTGCCAATGTTTGTCTATGGAGATTGTATGGCTGTGTGCTCGATTTAATACACCTGACAGCAACGGATGTGGCTGAAAAAGCCAAATCCACAAATTTTAAGGTGTGTCCACATACTTTTGGCCATGTAGTGTAGCTTTCACCTGGAGTCACCTGGTCAGTCTATGTCATGTAAAGTGGTGTCCTTAATGTACACTCAGTGTATACAAAGTTAAAGGAAAAAGTCTACAAATATTTAACATACAATAAAAAAAAAACTGCAGTATAATATAACATAATAATAGTTGACCTTACATAACAGGAATATCAACTGATTTTATTTACACACAACCTAGTGAAAGGTAGCGTGTAAATAAAATCTGTTGATAAAGCTCTAGTGTATAGCATAGGACCCAACAAAATAGAACAATCCAGAATAGGTTTATCTCTCTCATTCAGTGCAGGTCTTTGGAGCGCAATCTGATTGCTGGTGTTAACTGGTTCAGGTGTGATCTGATAGTAGGGGAGTTCAGTGGCTTTTCACACCGGGATCACTGATCTCTTATCAGTTCACAGTCACAAGAAAAGACACAGCAGCACTCTGTGACACAAACCCACTGACCTCCTAGCAGTTCATTGCTTTATTGTCATTATATTTTTCCCTTTTATTCATATGCACACAGACACAGACACAGACACAGGCACAGACACAGGCACAGACACACGTGCACAGACACAGGCACAGACACAGGCACAGACACAGGCACAGACACAGGCACAGACACAGGCACAGACACAGACACAGACCTCATTGTTGCTGTCACGTTGTTCCACCTCAAAAAGCACACGAAAGAGGATTTCGACACCCATCATCTCAGATTGTTCTGAAATAGTTTATGTTGTTAGAAACAGATACGATTAGCATTCCTACAACATTCGTTTATTGAAATACATTAATTAAATCTCTGAGAAATTAAGCTAACTGATTGGCCACTTTAATTTATAGCATTCATATGATATTACATTCTAATGGCCAGAACCTGGTAATATCAGGATGTAGGATGGGACATGAACCCAACAACTTCAACTACTAATTAGTTGAACAGAGGAGAGAAGAAAAAAAAATCAACAAATTCAATGAGAATTACTACTTGTAAACATAGAGGATGTGTGTGTGATACTGTACAGTCATTGTTGGGGTGGGATTGGCGTGAGGTGTGGGGGGTCCGGTGGTGGCTTTTGACCATTTATTTTGATTCCTCATATCTTACTCATTGTTAGAAAAACGTTTGGTCGAAATTAGTTGTTAGGTACTATATTTATTGAATATTATATTAATACTATGAATTAAAATGGACACTTTGCTTAATTTCTCAGAGATCTAATTATATTTCAACAAAATAATGTTGTAGGAATGCTAATCTTACCTGTTTACTACAGAAACGATTTCAGAACAATCTGATCATGTCTTGCTGAAATGACCCTGTCAACAGGTTTCTTTCTTACACACACAAAAATACACACACAAAGCGCACACACACAAAACACTCACACCCTCTTTATCGCTCTGTTCAGGCAAGGTCATAGTTTTTCATTGACAAGAAAAGACAGACCAAAATAAAGAGAGAGAGAGAGTGAAAGAGAGTGACATACATTCTGTAACAAAACGGTGTTACTCAGCTCTGTGGTTTTGTGTGATAATGTTGTGGGACATTTTCCTCAACACCTGACAAAATGTCGTCAGATTTCATTTTCTCTTATACAGATACACAAAGACACACGCACACACACACTGAGCTGAGCTGGGGTGCGTGGCTGCTGTTGTGGGTGAATCCCTGCTTGGCTCAGCTTTGCCCTGCTGGCAGCCTGCCAAGATAAATATTTCTCCTGGATGAGAATATAGAACACACACACACACATTTACAGCTCAGCGACAAGCTGCGATAAAGCAAAGGGCTTCCTTCGAGCCAACTAGGGGTGTGTGTGTGTGTGTGTGTGTGTGGGAGAGAGAGAGAGAGAGAGATAGAGAGAGTTAAGAGGAGGTAAACTGCAGCAGCGGGAGCAAAGAGAGAAAGCCATGATTAGTCCCAGTTGTGACGTGACAGAGGAGAGAGAGAAAGAAAGAGGGATGGAGAGAGAAAG
Organism: Thymallus thymallus; assembly: GCA_023634145.1. Classification (NCBI taxonomy): domain Eukaryota; kingdom Metazoa; phylum Chordata; class Actinopteri; order Salmoniformes; family Salmonidae; genus Thymallus; species Thymallus thymallus. Next base: position 23,219,217 of record CM042416.1, on the reverse strand, counting down.
AGAGACGGGGACATAATGAAGGATGCGGTATACCTCAGGGCATCCAGGGTTAGAGACTGGTAGGGGCAGGGCACAAGGAGTGGGTGGAATGTGTATGTCTACTGCGTTCAAAAGATTCTGATCCCCCCCCCCCACCTCCTTTCCCATCACATCCATCGTCCCACACACACTTCCACAGCTTTGATGAGGAGTGGGCTGCATCGTTGTTTGTGTGTGTGTGTTGGGGGGTTGGAGACAGGAAGAGTGTGTAAGTGTGTCTGTTTCGTGTAAAGATCTGAGACTTCTGGGCACAGCGGAAGTGTGCCACTACAGCTAACCCCCTCAGCATGGACTCCATTACCACAGCGATGGGGAGACTCAGTGGAGAGAGATATATTTGAATAGAATAGAATAGAATAGGGGGGGGGGCAGATGGGGGGATTGCGGAAGAGGGAGGGGGTACAGTACAGACCCTCATATAAAATGGGATTGGGCTACAGGTGCTCGCGCTGCCCCTTTACTCAAACATGCAGGACGGATATAAAACATTGGATTCAAATGGCTTCCATTTGTACTCAGACATAAATCGAATGCCCTTTTACTTGGAACGATTTTAAAAGTACTGGACAATTATTAACATAACATTTTCATAATAACTATAAAAACATACTCAGCCCCCAAATAGAAAATAAATGTAATAAAGTAAGTAGTCAAACACACACATTCAGAATTCCAAATACTCATAAAAAGTGTCAATATGACTAGGCTACACAGGATTTGCCTTCACCAGACCGCTTCAGGTACTCTAAGCCACATATTTACATTATTGGCCTACCAATAAAGATAACTGTACTATTATAAAGCAAATATTATTTATTTTATTACAATTAAATGTGTTTAGGTTTTACGAAAATGTTTGGGACCAGAAATGTCATCCAAACATTTGGATGCAATTCTAAAAAGAAAAAACATTCAGACGAAGTATTTTTGATTGATGAAAATTCGATTCCTTTAAGAATATTTTTCTACGAAAGAATTAGAGGACCGACAAGGTATGCCTAATAAATAGACTCATTATTTAAAAAAAGTGTCATTTATTTCGTGTCATTAAAGCGTTCAATGTCTTATATTATCCAATTTCGAATTTCAACCTATTGCTTCCAATTTGCGTAACATTGTCTTTCACGTTTTTTTATCATGCACATTACAAAATACATGACTTTGCAACGACTGCCTATTGATTAATTGTCTCGTCTTTTAGCAGCCTTCACAGTGGGTGCAGAGGGGTGAAGACGTCTAAAACTTTCTCGACTATCCTAAACGAACATGTTGATTTCCTTTAAGCACACTGCAAATGTTGGATAAGAGATGCGTTACTTTAACTAACAATTGCTCCATCAGTTATCGAAAGCATCGGAGCAGGGGAGTTTGTTTTGTTAATTGCTTGTCTTAATCCTAATTACAGTTTTGGGTGGAGCAGACTTGGGCGCGGAAAGAAGGGGTAGACTACTTTGTGTATGGAAACTGTGTAGACCTCAGACTCACCGCGACGATTTCATAGTATACTCGCACTACAAAGAGAAACGATCGGACCTAGGCCAGCAGCACCTGAGTTTGGAAATTAGGATAGGATATCTTCCACCGTTCCGCGGCAGGAGCTTCATATCACGGACAGGTAAAATAGCGTGCACCCCGCTTCGCTCGCGTGGCTACTGGCGTTCGATAAACAACATTGAATAGACTACATTTATTTGCTACATTGTTTAGTGTCAACATTGAATAGACTACATTTATTTGCTACATTGTTTAGTGTAGGCTAAAAGTTAGTCTTGAATTAAGACCGAGCGGCCGACATTATCACGTTTTGTCGCATTTCATTCACATTATTCATCTACCTTAGGTTATTGGCACGTTTTCATGTTGTGTATGTAGCCTATAGGCTCGGGCTAGGCTATATAACCTATCGCCGTAAGAAACATTGTATCTTCATGTAATGTTAGGCAGGCTACTTGTTTAATAGTAGGCCTACAGATAAACTACTCCGCAACAACACAGACTAACAATCTATTATTACACATTCACACTTGTTTGGCTAAATTAAATCATTTTCTGAAACTCCTCTTCCCTTTTTGTTGCAAATCTGAGTCGATAATAGCCTACCGATAAAACAATAACACT
>CM042416.1:23147060-23212060 GCA_023634145.1 Thymallus thymallus | reverse complement strand
TGAAGGTTTATTTTATGACTTATTTATGTAAGTTATAAACGTTTTCTCCTTGTTTGTCTGGCCACTCCATTATGCAATGAGTTTGTTAAACTTTCAATATATTTTTGAATAGAATATTTAAATGCAATCGTTTTGAGTATTGAGAATTGTATTTAAATTATAAAGTGTTAAAAGCTTATTGTACTTTGTGTCCACTTGAGTGGAAATGTTTTTATTATTAAAATGTTGAAATTGTAATTGGTCATAGCTTGCTTAAATTTTTACTTGTATTTTCAAAGTCTGTTTTTAAAGCTATATCAGTAGTGTTTATCAAATATTTAAACAGAAGTGTTTGTGTGTGTGTGTGTGAGAGAGAGAGTTGAATAAATCAGTTGCTTTTGGCCAGGTTCTCAGTTTCAGTATTACTTTTGCACAGCTGTCATAGAAAGACTTCTTTATTAGCAGGAACAGATTTTGACTAGTGTTTTGATGTTATTTATCTATATATTTAAATCCCTTTAAAAGATATTAATGAAATCAATGTCCAATAAATAATATCACAATTTTAATAAATATTCAATTGTTTGAAATTATCTACTCTACATTGAAAATGAATATCCTAGTTTGTTGTATTATAATTTCATGTATGCAATTATTTGAGGTATTTGGGATATTGTTTGTAGTACAATTTTGTTTTAAAGTAATGTTTGCTTGAGTGAATTTTGTTGAGTATAGGGGAATGTTTAGTTTGGTCACTTTTTAGTTGTGGTTTAGTTGTGGAGATTGTTTGAGTGTTGAGTAGATTTCTGTTATGTGTTGTGTTGGGGTTATGGTCAGTTTTTCCTGAATTAAATGTGAGTGAGTGACAACGGCATGTAAGGTTGCATTTCAATCATCGGCCTTGCAATTTGGCGATATTTGTGGCGTATTATCATTTATTCTATGGACACTGTTCTTTGCGTGGGACAAGTGTGTGTGAGAGAGAGATGGTCTTGGGTGGGGAGCGTTTGAAGTTTGTTTGTGCTGCTGTGGCTGCCCCTCAAATGGAAAAGTTTGGCGCTCCCTCCCCACTGTCCCACACACACTTGGGGATGATTTGCCGGTTCCGCTGCTCTGCCACTCTGCTTCCAATTTTAGCTCCATTCAGATGCAGACAGGACTTCCTTCCTCTGTTTGTGACTCTTTTTCCACCTTGGGGAGAGAGGGGGAGAGGGATAAGAGGGGGAGAGGGATAAGAGGGGGAGAGGGATAAGAGGGGGAGAGGGATAAGAGGGGGAGAGGGATAAGAGGTGGCGAGGGATGGGGACAGAGAGAGCATAAGGGAGAGAGGGCTAAAGAAAGAGAATTAAGAGACTGATGTTGACAGTTTGACAAGCAGGCAGAATAAAGAAGGGTACAGAGGGGGAAGTACAGAGGGGGAGAAGGGTACAGAGGGAAGGTAGAGAGATCGAAGGAGGAGAGGCCAGGTGAAGAGGGGTAGCGTGGCTGGCCCTGACCTTCAGACCCTATGCCAGCTTACATAGACTGACGAATGGCAGTCCATTCCGTGGGCTATCTGCACAGTCATTGGTCAATCTGTCTTGCCCTGAGACACTAGCCGTATGTGCATATATAACTCACATACTCTTTGGTCACAACTCATCTGTTATAAAACAATTTATAGACTTTTCCCTCTGGATTCAATAAGTGGAGTAAAAAATGTATTGTTTGTTAATTAAACTTATTTGAATAGAGTTTATGAAAGATCGTTTCCTGTGATCAAGTGTTTCCCCTCTGTGTAAGTATAGAGTAGTGGGGATCGGACGGTGTCCTGGGCTAGAGGCTAGTGGGGTCAGTCGACAGTGGCTTTTGTTCCCACATACACTGTCTGCTTAGTCAGCCAGTCTCAAAGGAACTCGCCACTCATTGACTCATACTAGATAATAACGCTGCCTTCTCTTTCTCTCTCGTCTTTCTTTCTGTTCTCTCCATCTCTTTGTCTTTTTTTTTTTCCTCACTTGCGCTCTCTTTCTCTCCTTTGATCGGTTTCCCTTTCCTTTTCTCTCTCAGGCTACCTCTCATAGCTCAGCCATGTTGACTACTGAGGGGGCCCACACGGTAGAGCACGACGACGACGTCAAAATGGACACAGAACCCCATAGGGACACGGAAACCCAGATGGACGCGGGATCCAAAATGGCCACCGACACAGACTCTAAGATGGAGGAAGCGGACATGATGAAGTGGACGGAGGCAGAGTTTGAGGAGAAGTGTACCTACATCGTCAAGGATACTCCACTGGAGGCCGGGATGGAGAGCGAGGGGTTAACGAGAGCAGAGGGCTCGCTGCCCCGTAACCTGTCCTTCAAACAACTAGCTGATTCCAAAGAGGTAGGAGGATACATACAGACACACCCCATCTGTAAACTCATATGCCCCCCAAACTCACATGACTCAACCATAGGTCATATATGACAGCAGGATAAATCTTAGCCAGGGGGGAATCATGGTGAGGAGTGTGTCTCGTTGTAAAAGATCACACAATGGAGCACAGCAACGACCTGTGTGCGTTGTAGGAGCAGAGTGTAAGCCCTGTTTGAGGGGAATTCACACACACTCTCTGAGGTCTGATGCAGGTTCCTACAGAGCCTCGGCAGTGAGAAATGAGCTCCCACCCGTCCATGAAGAGTCATTAATCTTACTTAGCCCTGTTGATGTGAGCTTCATCAACACATCCTGATAACCATTTTCCTTACCTGTCTCTGTGTGTGTCTATCCCTCTGTTCTCCAACTTTGTCGCTCTGTCTCTTCTATCCCCTAGAGGGCGCACTAGTCAGTCCCACACTAGACCAGACCCAGATCTCCCTAACTACTAACTACCTACCTACCTCCGTCCAAACATCAACCTCTTGAACTCAGACAACCCAAACTGATCCCCAGTCAGTCTAACCGTTGAACCCTGTAGAATAAGTGTGAAGAGGGGTTATGAGATTAGGTGGGGAGTGTGTTACGTTTTGTGGTTTTAACCTGATCAAGACCGCATGATTTGGTAGCAATAAATAGATTTTCTCGTCATTGCTCATCTGTTTCTTATCACCCTGTGTGTGTGTGTCTGTGTGTGTCTGTGTGTGTCTGTGTGTGTGTGTGTGAATGAATGTTTCCCACCACGTTTGTTTACGACCTGATACGGTATCAGTCCATATTTATCACCTTCACAGAAGCGACCACTAAGATTGATAGAGAAAATCAGAAAGAGGAAAATGAGAGGATGTGGAAAGAGTATAGCATTGCCAGTGATCAAAGGATATTGACTTAGTCATTTAGGGAGCATTGTAAAGTCAGTTAATAAGTTATCCTCAAAACACTGCTAATCTTGAGACGTGGTCTGGCCCTGGGGTGGAAATGGGAAGAGGGATTTCCCAATCCTTTAGGGAGGGGTGGGAAGTGTTTGTGTAGGATATGCATGAAGGGGATAAGGGTTTGTGTGCATACATATAAGTGTTGACCGTGTAGGGGGTTGGGTGAATACATCTCAGTTCATCGTGGTTAGGAGATTAGCTGAACGTCTAGGTTTGATAATCCCTCATTTTCAGACAGATGCTCTTCCTTCCTCCCTCCTATTTCAAGTTTATTTTCTCTCTCTCTCTCTTTAATGTCAATTGTTTTGGAAGGAACAACCGCGCTTTTAATATCAGGTGTGGATATTTCTCCTTTTAAGGTGAACAGTCTATTGAGATAATGAGTTGTTTTGATGTGGTAGGGTGTGTTGTGTGGCTAGCAGAGTGGGCGTCGTAAAGGGTGTCGGAGGGAGTGGCCCTGTGGTCAATTAGAAAGTAACAGAGACCAGGTGAGGAGATGCTTTGAGGCATAAACCTGGGTGAGATGGAGGAAGTTGAAAGCTATCCCTCAGGGTGTCTAACTGTTCCTGTTCACGCTGGATAAGGGTTTTTGTGTGTGTTTGCCTATGTTCACACACTTTACACACACAGCATATGTGGCTTGAGGAAAAAGTGTGTGTGATAGTCAAATTTCCAGCCTAAGCCACTAGGGAGAGAGGGAGACTGACTTGTTTGTTTGTCGATTTGATCATGATGGGTTCTTCCGGCTATCTTCATGTGAAGTCTGTGACCTCCTGGCAGGATGTGATAACGTAAATCCTCTAACCACAGAACACACACACCCAGTCAGAGACACACACTCACTCCAACTAATGGTCTTTATCGCTGTCTTGTAGGTGATTGGAGTGGCCAGCAGAGAGTACATCCCCAAAGGAACTCGCTTCGGCCCCCTGGTGGGTCAGAACTACACTGCAGACAGCATCCCCAAAGATGCCAACCGGAAGTACTTCTGGAGGGTGAGTGGTTTTCCCTCCAAGTCCACTAACACAAAAACATGCATGCATGCACGCACGCACGCATGTGCGCGCACACACACATACACACACACGAAGACAGACGGAGCGCTTCACTTTCAGTAATAGACAGCCACAAAGGAAGAAAAACAGCCATAGGTCATTTCCTGTTCCACTGACTGACATAGTGTGATGTCACGGCCGGGGTCTCTGTGTTCTGAAGAAGTTTGTGTGTGGAGACAAAGGAGAAGGGTTTTTCTCTCTAATCATTCTGAGACTGAGGCTTTCCTGTGTGTGTGTGTGTGTGTGTGTGTGTGTGGTACATCCTGTGAGTATGCCGTTTTTATATGCATACTTGTCTCAGACACACACACACACCCTCAACACCGATTTCATCATGATAAGTCTGCTGGGTAAAGCCTGCTTTCCAATAGTGGTTGTCTGCTCTGTAAGTGTGGCAGCTACTACAGTAAGAACTGTAGTGGAACAATGGAGGGGGGGAGGGGGAATGTGATGTCAATTTTACACTGTACACAGGAACGGTGCTACAGTGTGTCATCGTTCCTGGAAGTGACAGTGTAGCACTCGTACGCCCCCCCACACACACAGGCACTCACACACACACAGGCACTCGCACATACACACTCATCTAGATTCAACATCCCAAAGCAATGTGTTCCATTCATGTCCCTTGCTCAGGCAAGCCACAACAACACAGAGTTATAGACCTCTCTCTCGATGATGTTGATGGCCACAGTCAGAGAGAGAGTGGTCTATGAGTGGAGAGATTCAGAATGAATGAGTGTTGGTGACATTGTCGGTGTGACGTATTCTCTGACTCAACCCTTTGGAATATGTATAAGAGAGGAGAGGCTCCTATTCGTCTGTCTGTCTCTCCATCACTCGGTCTGTATAACTGGCAATGTGGAGTGGAGAGAGAGGGAGAGACTACACTATAATGATATTACACTCACACTGCAGACAATATCATTTGTCAACATATTTAGTTTTTACTCAGCACAGTTTTTCTGGAGCTTTCTAAACTTGCCATTGAGACTTCCTTGACCGTCAACCATTTCCTTACTCTCCGTCCCCTCAGATCTACTCGGAGGGCGACTTCCACCACTTTGTGGACGGCCTGGACGAGGAGCGGTCTAACTGGATGCGCTACGTCAACCCGGCCCACTCTGCGGGGGAGCAGAACTTGGCGGCGTGCCAGAATGGCATGAACATCTACTTCTACACGGTGAGGGCCATCCCCCCTGGCACCGAGCTGCTGGTGTGGTACTGCCCCGAGTTCACCCACCGCCTCCACTACCCGCCCTCTGGAGAGCTCATGATGCAGAAACTCAGTAAGTCCTATCATATGAAACCTTATTACATAGATGTTGTACCATAGTTATACAATTGTGAACTGGAAGTCATATAATGATAATCATATATGCAATGCTTTATTACATAGTAATAACACTATCAATGGAAGTATAGTGTACTATTGGTATTATGCTGATGAACTCCAGTTCTATACCTTTCTGTGTGTGTGTGTGTGTGTGTGTGTGTGTGATTTTATTTAGCACACAGAGCCCCTCTACCTTTTATCTCTGTCAGCACCAACCGTGTGTGTGTGTGTGGTCACTAGTCATAAATAAAGTGAATCCGCAAAATGGAATACATGTGTGAGGGAGCAACAAAACAAAAAGAGAGTAAGACAGATGATAGATGGAGGGGAAAAGAAAGTGAACAAGAGAGGGCCAGACGGAGGGAGGGAAGGAGGGAGGGAATTGAGGAAGGAGCCATCATTCTGCCTCCAGGTGTGGTAGGTAGTGACTCCAGTTCCCCGGGAGATGCGCATCTCCTGGGGCAGAGCGACACAGGGACCTGGGCCCCCTCATGGTACTGGCCCCTCTGGCTCCTACTCTCTCTATGGCCCCTGTAATTAAACCACCCCACTACAGCAGGGGCCCCTGTTGACCTGGGAATGACATCATTCTCACCTCTCTCTTTCTGTTTTTCTTCTCTCTGTCTCAGTCCATCTCTGTCCTTGTGTCTTTCTCCACTAGTCATAGTAGAACCAGGTGTGGCTGGTCTGAAATGACTGAACTGAATCTCTTCTCGCTCTCCCTCTTTGTGTGACAGCTGTTGTTTTTTTTCTCCATATTTGTGTGTGTGTGTGTGTGTGTGTGTGTAAGCATGTAACAATCAATGTACCTTCCTTAGAACGTCAATAAGCTTTACACAGACATATGGCACCTGTTAGCATTTCCTGTTCTAAATGTGTGTGCATTCAAACGCATACTATCCTGCTCACACCCTCTCCCTTGCATGCAAAGACACATGCCTGTAGAGGCATTTAATTCCAACACACTCTCACACCCGTGCCCCCGTGTGTGTGTGAAGTGCTGATGGCTCCTTGGCCCTTGTCCCTAATTTATTTGCCACTTTAGAGGGAGAGGAGGGAGGGAGGTAGGAGAGGAAGAAAAGCGTCTCCTCTATTGACTACTTGAACTTCCTGGTGGCGGGGCCGTGCTGACAGATTGATATCTCCAAGATGGCCGCCCTGTTTGTTTTCTGAAAGAAAGGAGGGGAAAGAGAGGAGGGCTAGGAGTGGTGATATCTGAGAGGGAGGACAGGGAGGAGGAGAGGGTGGGAGGCACTGATAACCTCTGTGTTTACACACTGCAGCTGTACTGGTGTGGGGGTCACAGTGAGTGTGTTGGTTGAAAGTCTGTCAAGAGTAATTCTGAGGGCTGGAAAGTTTGAAATATATATATATATATGTATGTGTGTGTATGTATCAGTGGACACACACACACACACACACACACAGATTTGTGACCCTCTAGTAAAAGTTCAATGGGTAGTAAATGGATGGGATTATTGATGTCCATCTAAATCCCGACTCTGATGGAGGTTTAACAGGTGAAGATGTGCTAACCGACATGCAAAGGCTTTTAGCGTGTGTGCGTGTGTAGCCTGGAAGCGCTTGCAGTAATCCCATCTTTCATCATTTGGAGGTGACAGTAGGTGCGAGGGAGGAGGAAGCTCTCCCAGTTAACCTTTAACCTGCAAACAATAGCAAACTAGAAGGAATCCTGCGTGGTTGTTTTTACTTCTACCTAAAGGACTGATAAAAGTCCAAAGGTGTAGAAAAAGTGTGTTTTTGTGTTAATGGAACGTGATTGAAGGGTCCTTCTTTGGGTGTGAGTGCACATGCTGGAGAAGATGAGCAAACCTATCAGACAAAGGCCTCTTTGTCAGGAAGTGTCAAGTGTGTGTGAGAGAGACACAGGGGGAGAGGACAGGTTAAGACCAAACTTTGGAGAGGAAACTTTCAATCAACTCTGCCCCCATTTGGATTTTATCTTGATTTTTATCTGCCCCCAGACCTCCTCCCCTACAAACACACACACCCTGCCCAGAGGCAGCTGTCACGCCTCACTTCCTGTCTTTTAGCCCCCAGTGATCGTTCGTCAAATCTGTCGCTCTAATTGGACCACTGGGTTACCGTGTTCCTAACCCCTGCACACACTCTACAACTGAAATACCATTATTTCTCCTAAGCTAAAGACATGTCAAAGTTTTTCTTCCTGTGCGCACTTTAAAATGTTCCTGACACCAAGTCAAAGGGAAACGTGGTCTTCAGTCAGAGGGAGAACAGTGTCTGACCTCTCTCTCTCTCTCTCTACAGAGCAGTCTCTGCTGGAAGCCAAGCAACAGGCCAGTGAGGAGCATGTCAGCAGCAGCAGTGCCCCAGTCAAGAGAGAACACAGTGTCTCCTCCATCCTCAGGGGCTCCAACAAGAGGGAGCCCAGCCGGCCACTGGCCACGCGACCACGCTGTGCTGAAAGCCCAGAACGGCCCCTGAACCCCCGCGCCCTCTACCCCCCACTCCGCCCTCATCTAACGGAAGAGTTCCTGAGTGTTAAGACCAGCCTGGTAGAGTTTGGTTCCCCAGCAATCAGATCACCAGGCAACCAGTCGTTAGCGACCCCGAGTCCATCGTTGAGGAGCAGTCCAGAGAGTAGCCCCCACGGTAGCCCTGCAGCACCCCAACCCATACCCCCATCCTCTTTCTACCCCCGAGGTTTGGGTCCCTTCCCAGGCTACTCTCCGCCAGCGGCCCCCCTTTCCTCGCCCTTCTACCCTCCCGGCCCCCACTTCTCCCGCTACATGTTGCCCCACCCATACCCACTACCTGGGGGTGGGATGCCCGCTGTCGGGGGCATGTTCCCAAGAATGTACCCTCTCTACAGCAGCCTGCTGCCCCCCCACATGGCCCTGCTGCCTGGGGAGGCGGGGAGAAGGTTCTTACTGCCTGACTCCCACCCTTCCTCATTCTCCACCCACAGGGACTTCCTCTTCTCCGCCCCCACCAGTGCCTTCTCGGCCGCCACCACCCTCAAGGACAAGGCCGGCCCCCACTACCCCAATCACCCTTACCCTGGCCATACCTATCCTCACCCCCACGGGCACCCCACCAGCGGCTCCCCTACAGCAGGCACGGCACCCCCTAGTGAGCACGTGCCCACCAAGCCTACCTCAGCTCTACTGGCCAGCGGCCGGCAAGAGGAGGAGGCCATGAACCTGAGCAAGATGAAGCGTGGTGGTGGTGGTGGCTCTACAGGCTATAAGACCCTGCCTTACCCACTCAAGAAGCAGAACGGCAAGATCAAGTACGAGTGTAACGTCTGCAGCAAGACCTTCGGCCAGCTCTCTAACCTCAAGGTGAGACTCGAGACATTCTGTTTGCTCCCTTCATTCCATGCATTCAGAGTACTTTGTGTTCCCTTGCATTGAACCCAACTGACGAAGCGTTGTGTCCCTGCTGTTTGTAGGTGCACTTGCGTGTCCACAGCGGTGAGCGACCCTTCAAGTGTTCGACCTGCAGTAAGGGATTCACCCAGCTGGCCCACCTGCAGAAACACTTCCTGGTGCACACTGGAGAGAAGCCCCATGAGTGCTCGGTAAAGACCACCACAAATGCCATGTTAGCTGCTAAGTCTGTTAAGCTACCTACTTGCTGCATATACATAAGCAACACTGAACTTCCTCCTCTAACCCTTCACCAGGTGTGCCATAAGCGCTTCAGCAGCACCAGCAACCTAAAGACCCACCTGCGCCTCCACTCGGGTGAGAAGCCCTACTCATGCAAGCTCTGCCCTGCCAAGTTCACCCAGTTCGTCCACCTCAAGCTGCACAAGCGCCTTCACTCCCGCGAGCGGCCACACAAGTGCCCCCACTGCCACCGCCACTACATTCACCTGTGCAGCCTGAGGCTACACCTCAAGGGCTACTGCCTGGCTGCCGTCACCTCCTCAGGTGGCCCCACCCCCAGTCCCTCCACCCAGGAAGAGCTCCAGCACATCAACGAGGAGATTGAGCGCTTTGACATGAGCGACCACGCTGAGAGGCTGGACCAGCTCCAGGGAGGGGTTGAGGTCGAGGCTGTCCTGGAGAAGCAGGTCCTGGGGATGCTGTGGAGGGAGATGGACCTCAAGACCTCCGGCTACCACCACCACAAGGGCAGCGCCAGCGAGCTCCAGTCTACAGGCTACGGCCTGTACAATTCAGTCAATGAGACGTCGGTTATCAAACTGCGCCGAAGCAGTCCACTTCTTCCCTCCAACATCACGATCAAGCAGGAGTCAGAGGAACAGGCTTGAGCTCAGGTTTTGTAGGACGTTGAGTCAGACTGTGTGGCTCTGAGAACTTGGTTGCCAGGAGCAACGAGTGTAAATATCTTTGTGATGGTTGTCGGCGATGAGGTTGTAGCGACCAGGGTTTTCAAACTTTCAGGGACTTCTGTACTCAGGGCTCCAAGAGACACTGTCCCCAGACTACTTAACTGTTCCACTGTGTCCTACACTTAAGACAAAAGACAATCATCCACCCTGGATTTCAAATCATTATTATTAATATTAATGTTATTATTACTATTATTTGTTGTCTCTTTTCAAATGTTATTTTTGTTCAATTTATTATATAACCTCTTTAATTTATTATGCAAGTATTTTGTCTTCGAAAAGCAATATGTGGAAGTGATGTTTACAATGACCAGGTAATTCATTGTAATTTAGTTTTTCTGGTTTTGATTTCACTCTGGGGCCATTTCTTTGTAGATACTTTCTCTCTGCCTGTATCCGTCCTGTGAGTCTGACCTGTTGAGAAGCAGGGGTGCCCACTTTCCTTATTTTTTTATTTTATTTAAACAATATAGCAGGTAAAAAAGGATCCAAGGTTGCAACTTTGTTTTGCTAATGGTGAACACAAACTGTTGATTAGTAAGAGACCTTCTGACCTTTCCAGAAAGCTTCCCTACGTCCACGCTCATCCTGAGCTCTACTTAATTTAAACAGCACAAAAATATGTATATTTTCAACAACGGTTACCTCAGTGTGGGTGTGTGTGTGTATGTATGATTGTATGCCTGTGAGTATGTGTGTCTGTACATTCAGAGGGAAGCTGAAGGTGAGTGTGTTTCTATTTATTGCTTTTGCTACTTGAAGAAGAAACCAAAATGAAATGGAGTGCAGCTCCACATTATCCAAAGAGCAGGAAAGTCTGCTCAAGATGTAGCATATAAAGACTGGGAATCCGGGAATCCTTCCCCCCCAACAGTCCAAGGGAACTTCAAAACACTGTCAATACCAAAAGAAGACAAAGTAAACCTACTCAAATGGGATTTGTACGGTTTGAGGCTAGTAACCAAAGTTTACTTGGCTTTAGTTTCAAACACACCAAAAAAAAGACTTTAAAGAATCGAAAAGAAGACCAAGAGAATGCGGTTTGTCTGTGACGAAGTGTTAGCTCTTTAGCTGTGGTTTTGTAGTTTTTTTTGTTGTTTTTTTTAGTTTTTTGTTTGAGAAAAATGTATCCCCCTTCTCGTTTTTAAATGGCACAGACCAAAGCACCTCAGCCTTCTTATGCACTGGCCCCTCCCCTTTACGACTTAAGTGCCGGTGCGTGCTCCTCCCACTATTCAATATGATTGGACTGTTATAATGGCTTTAAGACTACATCTGGTTTGTCTCCATAGCAACACCCCAGGCCGTTGATCTGGAAGCAGTTGCACATCAGTCCTCACCCCCTCTTTGTCCAATCTCGCTTTTTTTCTTTCCCTCCATACCTGAAGTAAGACCAAAACATCCCCTTTCATCCTCATCTTTAGCCCTGGAGGAGAAAATTTGAAAAAATACTGTCTCTGTTTTACATACTGGTTTACATAGTTATTTATGTGCAAAATGTATGATAAATGTCCACAGTTGTAATCTGACTTTTGTGTGAGTTTATTTGTCTCCTGTCTTGGGTATTCTGCTTTAGGAGAAGGAGCTAGCAGACATTTAGGGTCTCAGTATTCTATGGTTCTATGGCTTCCTGTTGATCATGTTGCCTTTCACCTCTCATGTAGCCCCAGATCAGTGATCATGGAGGGAAGGACAGAAGGAAAGGTAGCTAGTTAAAACTAATGAGACACCACTTTGCCTCGGACAATATGAGGCAAAGTTACCATCAAAGTGGTAAGCAAATGCCTTTGGTTTAGATCAAGATACTGGAAGAAGTTCCAAGGGATGGAATGAATGGAGAATAGTGTATTTAGGTGATGCACAAACCTTGCATTGACATAGATGCAAGATTTCTATGAATGTTCTAGTCATGCATGCATGGTCGGTCAAACATGTAGTAAAGAGGACGGAAGGTTTATGTCCATTTCTATGCCGTGCAAAGCTAAAAGACAGGAAAAGGAAATGGGAGTACATTTGGAACACATCACCCCTGCCCCACGGCAATAGTAACTGTGGTCTCTCTTTTATCCTCAGTTTATCCTGCACAGTTTCCTCATAAGCAGACCCTCATTGAAAAAGTTTGTAATTCAGTACAGACTGCAGGCTCAGTACAATCAAACCCAAAGTGTAGTATACACAGTGGCATAACATACCTGTTTTCCTCATGGTCAAGTAAAACAGCAGAATGGTTTTGGGAAGTGTCAAAATACTAGACATCTCCTTACTCTGGTTTCAGAGTAAGGCACATGCATGTAACTGCCAAAATAAAGGAAACCCCAACATAAAGTGCCTTAAGGGGTTGAGTGGACCTAAACCATAAGATCCGCCAGAACCCTTGTTTACTTGTTTTCTTTTTTTTGACAGTTGCCTGCACGTAGGCCTACAGGGCATGATCATGAACAAACTCTATTATAATGTAAAAGTTAAGCTAGCTAGCACAGCTGATGAGCTAGTAATGTTTTTGACCTAGCATGTATTTGGTTTATTTCAAGACTAGCTGGAATGTAGCCATTACCATTTGCCAATAAACTTGCTCCTGTTTGTGAATCTTCTACATTAGCAAACAAGAACAGACGTCTGAGTTTGTAGCGTAGCCTACGTGCTCTTTGTCAAACCGAAAACATCCTGTGCTCTCACCTTCTGACTCAACAGTTTTCGCTTTAACGTAGCATGGGCTATTTGCTCTCTCTCCAACATCCTATTATTACTATCAGGGAAACTGAACAATCAGATGTTGATACAGCAAGTTCCACTGCCCCAGCTAGCATTAGCTAGCATAACTAAGGGATTGTACTTTTTTGACTGACTGAGTGGGTGAAAACAGACTTACCAGGCTTCCTTACACCTAACAAAGGACCTCACCTCAACTAGTTGGTAATGTGAGTAACACGTTTATGGTTTATGGTGTTGTCGAACATTGTGTTATGAAATACTTTTTGGTGGAGTCACCCTTGAGACACGCAAACATTGGTGCTATTCATGTTACTAAACGAACATTGTAATCTCTTAAACTCAGTTCGCAACATGTTGCCTCTTAAAACAGTACTGGGCCTTACAACTCTCTCCCTCTCTTTCACTCTCACACACACACACACTGTGTGACAGAGGAGTAAATACAGCTAAGCGATAGTTTACACACAAATGCACACAAAAGTGTCAGATGTATTTAGCGTCTCCATCTGCGAGTTGATGTTCTCGCCACAGGACTCCTTGGTTGTGTGTGTGTGTGTCTTAGTTTCTTTCGGTGAAACCGTAGACAAAACAGACCCCTGACACACACACATATGCACACAAAGAAATACCAGAGTGTGTGAGTTTCGTTCCAGGCTGACGCCATCGATGAGGATCTTTCCGGAAAACAAGCCCTAACTTTACGGTAACAAGGACAACATTACGCAAGCCAAGGGGGGGTCATCAAACTCAATGGGATGTGATTCAAAAGTGATACATCTCACTCCACCTCATAGAACTTCCCTGAACCTGTCCTCTTCAGCCCATCTTGACAGGAAGTTGACCCCGTTCTAGGACGAAAACAGAAACCAGATGAGGACCAGAAGAGGCGTGGTCGTAGTCACAGATAAGGACCAGAACACATGTTGACTGGGTCATATGGACCGCAGAGAAGGGAGAAATGATGAGCAGTACAGTACAGTTGGTCACTTGAACACATGGACAGACCGCTGTGCAGCTAAAAGCATCTGCGAAACAAGGGGAACTGTGGTTGAATACAAAGGAGCAGCAAATGAAGCTCTTCTGTCCCAATGAAGCTAGAGGCTGAACAAAGATGGCTGCAGCGATGTAGTGCTGAGTCACCGCCATCATGCGTAGGTGGCATGTGTGCATCTGCGTATGTGAGCAAGCATGTGAGTGTGTGTCTGTGTGAGATGCAGATTTATCACAGATACACCAGGCTTGAATAGATTTGCTGAGTAACTTTCTCTTGCTGAGATACCCAAAAAACTGAACTTATATGAATTAACATCTTTACATAATCATGAGAAAGGAATCCTCTTAGACTTCCATAGTGTTGTCATCGGCCCTATCCAGATGACACAGATGGAGTAAGGATGGGAAGGGGAGTGAGTTGTTCGGCCGTTATAGCAATTAGTGTTCTGCTGTGTGAATTTACGAGCCACATGTGAAGCCCTCCGATTAGAATTATGATTACCTTCCCTCGCTTCCTGCCACCAAACACCGCTCCGTGTCTCCCTCCCTCGATCCTGGCTCAGACACTGTGACACACACAAACTCTCTTTCTCTCTCCATACCACATCATATGCACATATGCAAACAATATGCTCGCTACTTCAATTAGAGACGTTATGTATTATGTGTGACTATACTTGTGTGTGAAGGGGGCTTATAGCTGGTGCTATATATCAGTGTGGGTGAGTGTAGTGTGAGTATGTGTGGGTTTTGTGAGCAGGGCCTAAAATGAACACACGCCACCTGCCAAATGTGGATAGATTTTGTCATTGGTGGGTAAGATGTCTATTTCACCAGCCACGTTGCAGGATGGTCAGGGCTCCACAGTGTGAGCATTTCACAAATCGTAAAGTATGATTACATTTATAGCTAAATGCATGCTGCAGTAGCTTTTCAAAGTATTTCTGCTATTTAGTTTCATAGCTGGTAAATGAGTTGCAGAAAGTCAAAGCATATAAAGCATATAAATCATATAAACTAGGGTGCCCCCATTCTATTTATGGCTATTTAACCTCCCATCCTTTCCTTTGTGTATTTCTTATTTGTCAAAATAAAATGTTAATGAAAATGTGTAATTCATTGTTATGTTAATATGTTGGTAACATTTTTGTAAAAGCAAAAAGGAAAGCGAGGCAGTGCTGTATTATGAATATAGTCACAGGCAAATGGAGTTGTTCAGTCAACCCATCTACCTGTGATACAGAACCGCCTCTTGTTCCCCACCGCTTAATTATCCACCTCATTTTCAAAGGTGCTATGGACACAGCCAAACAATGGAAGTGATGTCTTTTTTTATTTTATTTTTATTAACAAACAAATATCAACAAACAAAAGAGGAATAGTCACATGCAAACAATCATACATGCAAACTATTTACATTTCAGGAATCCTAAACAAACCACTACTTCTAATTTCCTTTAAGTTTTTCATTTTTTTCTCAAGTAGTGCCATACTGTTTAAATTCATTTATAAAGTGAAATTAGACCATTTGCATTTGTGACCTCCCACCCTTAAAGAGGTAGGTAAACATTTTTGTCTCATCTGTGATATTTTGTTTAAAAGGCTCAGGTCACAAATCTTGTTATAAAATTAAACAATATACCACATTACTTGTCACTAGTAATACATGTATTGTTTTAGAAACATTACAAAGCATGCTCATCTTATTTTATTTTTTTATTGGTGTGATTTTAGCAAAAACATTTTTATTTTGGCTGGGACAAAATGTGAATGGCTGGTAGATGTTCTTATCTACCTGACACAGTGGCTGGTGAATTTTAGGCTCTGTTTGTGAGTGTTTTACAAAACTTGTAAAGTACTCAGATGGGCCAGAGTAACAAGAACATAAATATTTACAGGATTGCATTTTGTTTATTTCAGGAAGTTTTTCTGGTTCAGAATTGGCCATCAGTGGGAAAAATAGTTAGCAGTGAATCACCATTTTCTATTTTTGTCACACAAAGACACGTAAACACACACACACACACACAACACAGGGGTCAGATTCTCTAATCTATTAAAGATAAATTACAGTCTTCCTTTTTGCACAGCCAGCTAGGAGCCACAACATCCAGTCAATACTTACTCACACTGATAACCTGAGCCAGAGGCTACAGCTGGGAAGTGCGTACGGTAGTTATTAGAGAGAGAGAGAGAGAGAAAGAGCAAGGCAGAGAGAGAGAAGATACAGTAAGCTCAGCCACTGCGACTGAGACAATGATGGGAGGATGTAGATGAAGACAAGTGACCGTAAAGGCCTTGAAGTGATTCTCTTTCTTTCTCTGCCTTCAGCACCTGCCCATTAGGGGCCTAGGTTAATGACAGGTTGGCCCGTGTGGGGCGAGGGGAGGGGGACACACTCAAAATGAGAGGGCACCCCCGGGAACGAGGGAGAGGAAAGAGAGGAGAGAGTTATTTGCTCCGCTGACAGCCATTCTTACCCCTGGCTTCATGTGTGCTTGAGGTACATAGGGAACCTGTATGTGTGTGTGTGTGTGTGTGTGTGTATGTAAGAAAGACAAGGTTTGTATTCATTAGTGTTTGTGTAGTCACGGCGTGGAGGGGGGTGGGGTGAGGGGTACGTTTTTTCCAGTCACCTCGTATAACTTCACAAGGCGGGGTCTGACTTCCAGCATCTCTGGTTTACCTCAACATTCTCATCAAGAGAGAGAGAGAGAGGACTCTTTGGCTAGACAGTAGTTGGTCCCTTTTGAACTAACAATACAATTTGAGTTTCAATAGTCAATACTTGTCATTAAAAGGTATCCAAAAGCAAAAAAGTGTGTGACAGAGAGAAAAGACAAAGAGAAAGAGAGAGGGAGTGACTAAAAGCAAATGAAAGAGCTAGGGTCGCTAACATCCAGAGAGCTGAACTCTGTCCTTTTAATAATTACACAAACTTCAAAGGCTGTTTCCTCGTTAAAACACACATAATTCTCTCCATCCTTTGAAGCAGGAGAAAAAGAACGAGATGGACAAAGAGGCATGGCGCTCTGTGTTTGTAGTGCCAAGAATTGAAAGAGAAAGAAACAATGAGGAGAGTAATCTCTTAGATGTGTTTGGTGACTAGTTTACAAGAAGTGGAGACTGGGATGGGATGGCTATTTCCCTCTTGAAAAGAGATCAGATCGTGAGATAAACATGGACTAATAAAAGGGTAAACAATACATTTTTAAAGGATTGAAAATAAAATGAATTGTCTACGATTCTCAGATAAACATTTTGTACACTCTTTACCACCCCCTGAATCTCAAATATGACCAATAAATGAAGAAGAGAAACCCTGGGAGAGAAGTGTTTTTACTTCTATATGAGAACCTAGATATAGAAATAAGAGACAAAACTCAAACCAGAACAGAACCAAAAATACACAGTCATAGCCCAGAAGTACAGTATAAAACTATTTCATTTTTAATTCAATGTTAATTCTACACAAAAAAATATATATATATTTTTTTATAGCATTGCATTGTAATCACTGCAGTAAGCAGCAACAGACAGAAAAGCAAGCACTGCAAAATAGTATACAGTTGAAGTCAGAGGTTTACATACACTTAGATTTCATGTTAACAAACTATAGTTTTGGCATGTCGGTTAGGGCATCTACTTTGTGCATGACAAGTAATTCTTCCAACAATTGTTTACAGACAGATTATTTCACTTATAACTCACTATATCACAATTCCAGTGGGTCAAAAGTTTACATACACTAAGTTGACTGTGCCTTTAAACAGCTTTGAAATGTCCAGAATAAGATGTCATGGCTTTAGAAGCTTCTGATAGGCTAATTGACATAATTTGAGTCAATTGGAGGTGTACCTGTGGATGTATTTCAAGGCCTACCTTCAAACCCAGTGCCTCTTTGCTCGACATCATGGGAAAATCAAAAGAAATCAGCTAAGACTTCAGAAAAGAAATGGTAGACCTCCACAAGTCTGGTTCATCCTTGGCAGCAATTTCCAAACACCTGAAGGTAAGGAGATGCGTTCTGTCTCCTAGAGATGAACGTACTTTGGTGGGAAAAGTGCAAATCAATAACAGAACAACAGCAAAGGACCTTGTGAAGATGCTGGAGGAAACAGGTACAAAAATATCTATATCCACATTAAAAGGAGTCCTATATCGACATAACCTGAAAGGCCGCTCAGCAAGGAAGAAGCCACGGCTCTAAAATCGCCATAAAAAAGCCAGACTACGGTTTGCAACTGCACATGGGGACAAAGATCATACCTTTGGAGAAATGTCCTCTGGTCTGATGAAACAAAAATATAACCGTTTGGCCATAATGACCATCGTTATGTTTGGAGGAAAAAGGGGGAGGCTTGCAACCCGAAGAACACCATCCCAACCGTGAAGCACGGGGTGGCAGCATCATGTTGTGGGGGTGCTTTGCTGCAGGAGGGACTGATGCACTTCACAAAATAGATGGCATCATGAGGAAGGAAAATTATGTGTATATATTGAAGCAACATCTCAAGACATCAGTCAGGAAGTTAAAGCTTGGTCGCAAATGGGTCTTCCAAATGGACAATGACCCCAAGCTTGCAAAATGGCTTAAGGACAACAAAGTCAAGGTATTGGAGTGGCCATCACAAAGCCCTGACCTCAATCCTATAGAAAATGTGTGGGCAGAACTGAAAAAGCGTGTGCGAGCAAGGAGGCCTACAAACCTGACTCAGTAACACCAGTTCTGTCAGGAGGAATGGGCCGAAATTCACCAAAAGTATTTTGGGAAGTTTGTGGAAGGCTACCTAAAACGTTTGAACCAAGTTAAACAATTTAAAGGCAATGCCACCAAATACTAATTGAGTGTATGTAAACTTCTGACCCACTGGGAATGTGATGAAAGAAATAAACGCTGAAATAGATAGATAGATAGGTACTTTATTGATCCCCGAGGGGAAATTTCTTAAATGTCAAAGAAACGCCCAAACAGGGACTTGAACCCTGGACCCTCAGATTAAAAGTCTGATGCTCTACCGACTGAGCTATCCGGGTTCTCAAATCATTCTCTCTACTATTATTCTGACATTTCACATTCCTAAAATGAAGTGGTGATCCTAACTGACCTAAGACAGGGCATTTTTACTAGGATTAAATGTCAGGAATTGTGAAAAACTGAGTTTAAATGTATTTGGCTAAGGTGTATGTCAACTTCCGACTTCAACTGTATTTGGAGAGAAAGAAAATTAAAAACAGAAAAAGAAAGAACGCAAATGTGTGTTGTTTTGTTGCAGAGTTAACAGTGTTTTGTTGCAGAGTTAACAGAGAAAAAACGCTGATTCCAGGTAACATCTGAGAGTTGAAGATAGCATTCGTCAATCAATAAATATTTAATAAGTAACGTTTCCACTGACTGGATGGTTCTATGTTTGATCCTGTGCTGCAAGTATGATCGCTGTCACCAAGAGGAAGTAGACGAAGGGAGAAAAGACAGAAAGCAGAGGAACAGAAAAGTATCTCAGAACTTGTTCGCATTTTGACTAGTTTGTTTGTGTGTGTGTGTGTGTGTGTGTGTGTGTGTGTGTGTGTGTGTGGGAGAGAGAGATGTGGAAGGAAAACTATAGTATTTGTAAATAAGCTCAGAGTCCAAATGTAGAAATATAGAGCAGAAATCCCCCGTAGTGAGCTTGTGCCGAGAAAAGGGCTGTTGGCCGCCTCAGCTACGCACGCTCATCCTTTCTTTCTCCCCAATCTCGCTCTCTATCCCGGGGGGATGCAGCATGGAAGCAATACAGTCATGGATTCCTCTAAATTATTAATCACTCTCATGTGTGTCTGATACCCTCTGACTGCTCTCAGCCCCCTTTAACGTGTTAAACACAAACAAATGTGTGTGTGTGTGTGTGTGTGTGTGTGTGTGTGAGAGCTCGGCTTCCCAGCATCTAGTGCCAATGACTAAGACAGTAAGGGTATGGCTATTATTGGAACACATTGGGGTAGCATTTGGGATTGTTGTCGATGGTAACAGCAACAAAAAAAAAACGCACGTCAATCATCACACCGCCTAAGCACAGAGCATGCCCAGTGACCTGCTTAGTGACCTCTGACCTTTCGTTGCCACCTCAGCCTTAATGATGTATCAGTGTCTGATTTCTAATTGCTGGGGGGGGGATATGGCCATTAATTAAAACACGACAACTACAACATGATGAACTACGTGATGGCCTGGGGAGCAGAGGAACGGTGGGAAAACTGGGGTCAGACATTGTGTCTCACATACAGGTAACTCCCAAAATAAAGGAAACACGAGTAAATGAGGGATACAAAGTGTATTGAAAGCAGGTGCTTCCACACAGGTGTGGTTCCTGAGTTAATTAACCAATTAACATCCCATCATGCTCATGTATAAAAATGCCCAGTTGCCCATTATTTTGGCTACCATGGCTAGAAGAAGAGATCTGAGTAGGAGAGTCTGCTAAATTACTGAAAGAGGTCTCAAAGAAGCATACAGGGGTTTAAAGGGTGGGTGTGTGCGTCTCAGTCACCAGATCTCAACCCAAATGAACACTTATGGGAGATTCTGTAGCAGCGCCTGAGACAGCATTTTCCACCACCATCAACAAAACACCAAATTATGGAATTTCTCGTGGAAGAATGGTGTTGCATTCCTCCAATAAAGTTCCAGAAACTTGTAGAATCTATGCCAAAGTGCATTGAAGGTGTTCTGGTGGCCCAACGCCCTATTAAGACACTATGTTGGTGTTTCCTTTATTGTGGCAGTTACCTGTACTTCCGCATTGTAATGAATAATATTGTGGTGGCACTGGCAAGTCTGGCACAAAATGGATGCAGAGGATCCCTTTGGGTGAGTTAAGAGACATGCGGCCAAGGGCTTGGAGATCTGAGGAATGGAAGTATACACATGCAATAGAGATATTGCAGGCTCTGCAATAGAGATACAGCAATAGCTGTCAGTATTGAGCAACTCAATCCACTCAATAATTTGACTGGGAAATCCCAACAAGACAAGAGTGTCAGCAAGATGAAAGGGAGTCTAGCTCTGCTTTTGATCATCAGCTTGTGTCTTTGTGACTGAGCCAAAAGTATGTGTGCGCTGTGCGTGGGGTCCCCACACATACATTTATCTATAAGGTCCCTCGATCGAGTAGGACATTTTAAGCACAGATTGAACCACAAAGACTAGGGAGGTTTTTCAATCCCTCGCAGAGAAGAGCACCGATTGGTAGACACTGAATATCCCTTTGAGCATGATGAAGTTATTAATTAGGCTTTGGATGGTGTATCAACACATCCAATCACTACAAAGATACAGGCATCCTTCCTAACTCAGTGGCCGTAAAGGAAGGAAACTGCTCAGGGATTTCACCATGAGGCCAATGTTTAATGGTTGTGATAGGAGTTGAGGATGGATCAACAACATTGTAGTTACTCCACAATACTAACCTAAATGACAGAGTGAAAAGAAGGAAGCATATACAGAATAAAAATATTCCAACACATGGATCCTGTTAGCAACAAGGCACTTAAATAATACTGCAAAAAAATGTGGCAAAGAAATGAACTTTTTGTCCTGAATACAAAGCGTTATGTTTGGGGCAAATCCAATATAACACATTACTGAGTACCAATCTCCATATTTTCAAGCACGATGGTGGCTGCATCATGTTATGTGTATGCTTGTCATCGACAAGGACTAGGGAGTTTTTTTAGGATAAAAAGAAACAGAATAGAGCTAAGCACAGGCCAGAATCCTAGAAGAAAACCCATTGGAAAACCTGGTTCAGTCTGCTTTCCAACAGACACTGGGAGACAAATTCACCTTTTAGCAGAACAATAACCTAAAACAAAAGGCCAAATCTACAAAAGGCTTACCAAGAAGACAATGAATGTTCCCGAGTGGCCTAGTTACAGTTTTGACTTAAAATCGGCTTGAAAATCTATGGCAAGACATAAAAAATTCTAACAGCGATTACTTGACAATATTTTTTCTAAAGAATAATGGGGTAATATTGTACAATCCAGGTGTGCAAAGCTCTTATAGACTTACCCCAAAAGACTCACAGATGTAATCGCTGCCAAAGGTGTTTCGAACACGTTTTTTTGATTTTTTAAAATAAAATGGCAAAATAAATTATTCCACTTTGACATTGAGTATTTTGTGTAGATAATTGACAAAAATTATAATTAAATCAATTGTAATCCCACTTTGTAACAACAAAACGTGTAAAAGGTACTCATACACACACATGTATGCACACGCCTACCCCTCAGACAGTACCCCACGTCGAGCCAGCCCTGACTCACAGCTGTAAACTCCCCTATCCCACCATCCTAGGCGGCGAATGAGGAAGCCTGACGTGCTAAGACAGGT
This sequence comes from Thymallus thymallus, assembly GCA_023634145.1. Lineage (NCBI taxonomy): Eukaryota > Metazoa > Chordata > Actinopteri > Salmoniformes > Salmonidae > Thymallus > Thymallus thymallus. The sequence goes on along the minus strand of CM042416.1, from coordinate 23,189,928 downwards.
GTGACATCATCACAAGCTTCCCTCCACTCCGACTGCAAAAACACACTCCAAATTACATGTCTGGCTCTGTCTCCCTTTGACACGCAAGAGAGGAGACAGACAGGATTCCATTCGGGCTCTTCACACCTTCCTTCACACCTTCCTCACCCCCTCCATGCCCCTCTAGGAGACTATAAATGATGTCTCTAATTACAACACACACAAACCCCAAGGCTTGGCATGGAGACAGGAGTTTAGCGGTCTCATTAGCAGCAGGAGGAATTCCAATAGATAATTAGCTATGGAGATGAGAGAGCGTCAGCAGTAAATGACACGAGAGAGAAAGAGGGGGAGGGAGTAAAAGGGAGAAGAAAGATACAGGAAATACAGTGAGAGAGAGAAAGATGGAGAACAAAGACAGAGAGAGAGCGAGAGACAGTGAAGTGTCTTTAAAAATCCCTTTTCACTCCTCAGTGGCATACAGTACAGCAATGTAAACTCAGTGTGACTTTATGAACGTCCAGCCGTGTAGCGCATGACATGACTGGGGAAAACTAAGGCAACTTCTGTCTGTAGGGGGTCCCACTAGGCATGTCTGGGCCCTGTCTTTTTCTCTAGGACGAGGAGAGAGGAGGTGGTAAGCTGAATCTCCCTGCCTCTCTTTTTTAACAGATGATTTCTCTTTCAGTTTGGCCTTCCACATTTTGGGTGGAACAACTTTTCCCAAACAGGTAAAGGTCCAAATGAGAGGGAGGGCGAAGGAGGAGAGGAAAAAAGATGAAGAGAACAGAGAAGGGTACATTTTCTCCGGTGGGCTCCTTTTTGGGACAAGTTGGGCGACACACTGTGATTGCGTCATTTATCGATAACGTCACTCTTTGTCCCCCCCAGTCACGTGGGTTTTCCTGCTCTCTAAAGAGTCCGTTCGGAGGTTGCAACATTCCCAGTTGCCGGGGGTGTCAGTCGCTAGACGCGGGTATGACACTGATGTGGAGGAAGTTATCGGGGTGACTGAGGTGCTCGCTCAACCACTGCAACGGGGTCTCCAGCAGGGGCTCAATCCCATGGATCACCGCCTGGTAGCGCTTGGACTCATCTGCATAAGGAGAGAGAGAAGGGAGACATGGAGGGAGGGAGGGAGGGAGGAAGGAAGAGAATGAGTGGGAGCTCCAACTTAAAAATAATTTTGACTTCGTGTCGGACTCCATACATTTCTATTTCTACAAACAGAAACGCTATAATTTTTTTAAACATCAAAACTTATAAATTGTAGCGTGGGTTGGTGGTAAGTGTGAGAGTGCGTGCAAGCGATTGTGTTTAAGTTGTCCCGCTCACCTCAGAGTGACCGAAGCCTCATGGCTAGCGACAGACAGATGAATCAATCACAGTGACCAGGCCTGACCCTGGGACTGACCACCAGTCACACAGCAAGACAAATGAGCCTCACTCATTCTGATGGCCTGACAAGGTGTGTACATGTGTGTTTGTGTGTGTGTGTAGAGAGAGAGAGAGAGAGAGAGAGAGAGAGAGAGAGAGAGAGAGAGAGAGAGAGAGAGAGAGAGAGAGAGAGAGAGAGAGAGAGAGAGAGAGAGAGAGAGAGAGTGTGTGAGTTAGTATGATAATCTGCATGCGTTTTCTGTGTTTGGATGTATGGCTATGTGCATAATATGTGTGAATGATTGCCAGCAGGTAAACGTGTCTGAATGGGTGTGCATGTGAGTAAGTCTCAATGGGCATATGTTGTATATGTGTACATTGATGTCTGTAAGTTACTGGTTTTACTCAAAGCAACAGTAGCCCCACCCCCTCAGAGACACTGGGCCCCAGGTCACAACCTTTCACCCACTCATATCAGAGCACTGAGGGGAAGGGCGGGGTCAAACACTAGAGGGGCTGTAGTCAAGTCATGTAGGAGCTCAGTGTCTATATGACTACACACATATACACTGACCGTTTCTCCTTATACGGTACCAAAAGATGCATACTGTTGCATGTACACGTAATATCTGAACGACCGTTACAATCATTTGAAACATCTGTCGGAGTGAAGCATCCAGGGTTAGTAAGAAGCTCCTCAGGCACACCCAACACCTGCAGACTGATACACAGTATGGATATACAGTGCTGTGAAAAAGTATTTGCCCCCTTTCTGATTTTCTCTATTTTTGCACGTTTGATACTGAATGTTATCAGATTTTCAACCAAAAGCTAATATTAGATAAAGGGAACCTGAGTTCACAAAGAACAAAAAAAATATATACTTATATTTATTGAACTAACAAAGTTATGCAACACCCAATTCCCCTGTGTGAAAAAGTAATTGCTCCCTTACACAACTGGTTGATCCACCTTTAGCTGAAATGACTGCAACCAAATGCTTCCTGTAGTTCTTGATCAGTATCTCACATTGCTGTGGAGGAATTCTGGCCCACTCTTGCATGCAGAACTGCTTTAACTAAGCAACATTTGTGGGGTTTCAAGCATGAACTTCTTGTTTCAAGTCCTGCCACAACATCTCAAATTGGGATTAGGTCTGGACTTTGACTAGGCCATTCAAAATGTTTTGCTTTTTAGCCATTTTCATGTAGACTTGATTGCGTGTTTGGATCAATGTCTTGCTGCTTGACCGAGCTGAGATTCAGCTTCAGCTCACAGACCTACGGCCTGACATTCTTCTGTAGAATTCTCTGATAGAGAGCAAAATTCATGGTTCCTTCTATTAAGGCAAGTCACCCAGGTCCTGAAGCAGCAAAGCATCCCCAAACCATCACACAGTTAGGTAGTTAGTATAAAACAATTTTTTTTTGTAAATTCAGTTTCCCTTCCTTTGTCTAATATTAGGTTTTGGTTGAAAATCTGATAACATTCAGTGTCAAAAAAAAAATACATTGAGAAAATCTGAAAGAGGGCAAATACTTTTTCAAAGCACTGTACACTACAGATGGCCCCAAAGAGTTTATATGTATATAGTATTAGACATATTACATTGAAATAACTTGATCCCACTTTAAACTGCTGCTCTTGAGAAAATAAAACAATGACTGCATCACGATTGCGGCCTGTGTTCATGATGCCGTTCCAGCCATGTACATTTTAGTCATCCAGAGCAACAATGTTCTTAACCTCTAGGCTACCTTGCCACCCTATGTACAGCACACATACAAATCAATACCCTCACAAGTACTGACATTCATATTGCAATCACACTTTCTCTGTCTTTCCCTCTCTCTTCCACACACACCGTGCCCCTGGGGACAGTAGCAGACACTCGGCGGGGGAGGAGGGGCGCTCCCTTGACACTCTCACTACGACAAGGAAATTCATCCCAAATACGCACAGCTTGAATATCCACACACAGATTGTATGGTCTGGTGGGCCCTCTTATGGTTGTCTTTTTTTCTGTATTTCTCCTCTGAAACGTTGTGAAAGCGCGGTGTCATAGTGGAAGAGTACTCTAGATATAATTCTATTGTGTATTTTCCATGGATCCTTCTACACTGGCCAGAAGGTGTGGGATATCTCCTAGGTTTCACTGGAACATTACATAATATTAGACAGGATCATAGAAAGAAAAACATCTCTGAATCACACTGTGCTACTGTGAGCCATTAACTTGGGTTGTATTCCAAATGGAACCCTATTCCCTTCATAGTGCACTACTTTTGACCAGAGACCTATGGACGCTTGTCACAAGTAGTGAACTATTTATGGTATAGGGTGCCATTTGGGATGCATGCATGGTTTCTATGGAGTTATACATTACTATAGTGTTTTGGGATTGGGGCCAATACAGTTATGTGTTTGATTAATGTTAATGGCATTAAATCAAAACACATAACTTTATTGGCCCCAATCCCAAAACACTATAGCAATGTTTAACTCCATAACATGTCCAAAGATGAATATTGACCACCATAGTTTATATAAAAAATTAAATTTGACAAATTTGCACACGCTTGAACACACACTGCAGTTGAGTATTGCGTGACTAACAGTCAAGACATGATGGTTTGTTACTTAAGTATAGCCAAGTCCTATTTAAGAGGACCGCAACCCCATTCTTCCCTGGAATGCCTACACCCCAATATACAGTGAGCTCAGCCAAGACTAAACAGTTGCACCAGAACTGGACCAACACACTGCCTGGCCAATAAGAAATATGTGTGTATGTTAGGGGGAACTGACAGGTGTAAATCTATCAATACATCTCTCTAGACATGAAAAACATGTTTGTCTTATGATGTCTCATAAGAGTAATTTCCTTCAGCAAGTTAGGTAGTTTGTTTTTTCATGAATATACTCAACTGCATAAAAAAAAAAAAAAAGGGGAAATTGAGTTTTCAGGTATACAATAAACAGACCATAAGGTATTGACTTGGAGACCTCTCATTTCTGCCTCCCCCTACTCAACACCTAGCAACACCTCACACACCCACCGTCCATCATATCAAACTAACCACTGAAACCCAGAACACCCCCGCTCTCTGAACAGTGAGATGGCCTGTTGGATGAGAAGAGACTGGATTCGCTATTGATACGGACTGTGGTGTTCTGTGTGGGCGGATCGGCCAATAGCTTCACTCCTTTGTTCTGTGGGCTGTACCATGAATGACTAAAATCAATAAGAGGGATGTGTAGGCGAGTATTGTTGGCGCGTGGGCTTGTCAGTCAGGGGGGGGATTTCTGCATTCTCCACTTATTAGAAATATCACCACAAAACCTGTTGTTTTCCTTTATAAGAAACATGTCACATCTGTAAAGGACATGACAGGGGAATTCTCGGAAGGCTTCGACCTCTGAGAGGCAGCAATTTTCTGAGGCGTGTTCAAATGAATTTGTCCTGCGTCATACATGGGGAGAAACGTGGTACTGTTCAGAGATATCTCTCCTGTCTATAACCCAGTCAAACCATGTCTAATACCTTGGTCAAAACAAAGCGTTGGCAGACGTCAAAGGTGACCAACAGACCGCTAATCAGAATAAGATGTTGATGTCCGATTTTCCTGCGTAGGCGGAAGAACCTTGGTCGGGTCCAGCAACAATACGACTCATCTGAGTATTACCCTGTCATATGCTGGGAATCCCCAGTTAATATAACCGTTGGTTACATGTTCCGTTGGGTTAGTTCAGTTTGATGGGTTTCGGGGTCCTTGAAGGGCCATTAAGGCTTCCAAACAAAACAGAAAAACAGAGGGGAATGTTTAAAAATGTTGGATTGATGTTTGAAAGTAGAGTACAGAGACACTCTTATCTGATAGATAGGTCCTCACAAGGGATCGGGTCCCCAGAATACGTCTGTGAACAATGCTGCCTGAGTACCCCCCCCCCACCCCCCCACCGCTATAATCCCCCGCTATCACACACACCCATCTACCCAGCAAGGAAGAGAGGGAAACACAACTTTCACCTTTATCAAGCCAAGCTGCCACCCTCCTCAGACAGAGCAGGGAGAGGAGAGGGAAGGAATTGAGAAAAGAGAGAAATTAATAAAAGAGATGATATAAGTACAGGAAGAGAGGAAAATAAATAGAGTGGTTCTTGATAAAGCAAGAGAGAGAGAGAGAGAGAGAGCAGCAGAGAGAGAGAGGCAAAGAGAGAGAGAGGCAAAGAGAGAGAGAGAGGCAAAGAGAGGCAGAGAGAGAGAGAGAGAGAGAGAGAGGCAGGCAGACAGAGAGAGAGAGAGGCAGGCAGACAGAGAGAGAGAGCGAAAGAGAGGCAGGCAGACAGAGCGGTAGTAATGGTAGTGGTGCATTGATCCATGCAGGTGATTCTCCTGCAGGTCCTCTGTCTCACAGCTCCATTGTCTGCTTATCTACTTCCTCTGTACACCCCTCCAGACACTACCTGTTTAGGCTGCCTCTCTCTCTCTTTCTTCATCACTCCCTCTTCTCTCCATTTATTTTCTTCCTCTCCCCCTCGCTTTTCACTCTTTCACATGAGGGCGACTATTTTCCCTGCTCGACCCTCTCCTGTGTTTTATCTCTGAGCATTCATCTCTAAAAGTCCTCTTTTACTGTGTAAATAAAATAGACCTACATGGCTCATGTCTTTTATTCTCTGGCTTCCTGTGAGATGCAGAGCACCCTTTGAGAGCACTTTGAGGAAAAAACAGGTCTGCTTTCTCTTGTGGGACTGTGTGTGTATACTGTGTGTGTGTGTGTGTGTGTGTGTGTACTGTGTGTGTGTTTAACTATACTAGACCAGAAGTCCCCACAACAATAGTAAACCAACACAAATTTGACCAATTGGGGACATTTTGTCAAATGCTATTTCTAGGGGGTTTAGGGTTAAGGTTAGAATTAGTGTTAGGGTTAGAATTAGGTTTAGGGTTAGGAGATAGGGTTAGTTTTAGTGTTATGGTTAGGAGCTACGGTTAGGTTTAGGGTTAAGGTTAGGTTTTTGGGTTAAGGTTAGGATAAGGGTTAGGGTTAAGGACAATAGGATTTTGAATGGGACTGAATTGTATGTCCCCGCAAGGTTAGCTGCGCAAGACTGTGTGTGTGTGTGTGTGTGTGTGTGTGTAAGAGGTGTTTGTAGTACAGGTGTAATTAGCGTAGTGCAATGTCTATGAGTAGGTACGTACCGTCGTTGGATATAGCCACGGGGTACACCTCCTTCAGCAGATCCCCCAGTGTGTGTGTGTGGCCGTCGGGCGAGATGGGGCGAAACAACTTCTGAATGAACGGCCTGTCACTCATCGTCTACATGGAGAGGGGGAGAGGAATCAGATCATGACAAATAAATTACATACAGTGCCTTCAGAAAGTATTCACAACACTTGACTTTCTCCACATTTTGTTGTGTTACAGCCTGAACTTAAAATGGATTCAATTGAGATGTTGTGCCCGTGACCTACACACAATACCCCACTACGTCAAAGTGGAATTTTGTTTTTAGAATTTTAAAAGCTGTAATGTCTTGAGTCAATAAGTATTCAACCACTTTGTTATGGCAAGCCTAACACATAAAAATTTGCTTAAAAAGTCACATAATAAGTTGCATGGACTCACTCTGTGTGCAATAATAGTGTTTAACAGAATTGTTTTATCTCTGTACCACACACAATTATCTTTTAAGTCTCTCAGTTGAGTAGTGAATTTCGAGCACAGATTCAACCACAAAGACCTGGGAGCTTTTCCAAAGCCTTGCAAAGAAGGACACCTATTGGTAGAAAAAAAAAAAAAAGCAGACACTGAATATCACTTTGAGTATGGTGAAGTTAGGCTTTGGATGGTCACTACAAAGATACAGGTGTCCTTCCTAACTCAGTTGCCGGAGAGGAAGGAAACCGCTCAGGGATTTCACAATAAGGCACTAATAGCTTTAATGCAAGAACATAAAATTAAGTGCTTACTCTAGGCTACAAGTCATGACTAGATTATTTCTGGCACAGACCCAAGCCCTCAGGATCAATATGCCACTAAATAAGCCAAAGTCTCTGACAATTCAATTGTCAATTCAATCACATACTCCAGTGATAAAAGTTAGGTGACGTTTTATTGATAACAACCTATTGAAGACAAGAGTCCACGTACAGACACATCTAGTGAAATATTTAAAGTGGTGGTTGCTACCCAATCTCTGATCTGAGGGCACATGAGAAAGGTGCCGCTTGCTGGGTCTGGTCCAGAAGATCAGGCGTTCGCACACGGACACCGGCGATGGAGTTGGCTATCAGTTCTGAGAAACCAGTTTGCCTATCAGTTCGGGGAAACCAGGGGCCTCCGAGGTGACAAACGGCGTGTCTGACACACAATAGCAACTAATCATGGAGCTGTGAAAAGGAAACCAGTGACGGGAGGGCTTGGGTAACGGAGCTGTAACTAACACCGCTGGGCGCGAGGTAGGGAAGGTGACTCCAAAGGCACAAAGCTGGCTCTCGGGTTACCAGAAAGAGTGACTTACTGACAGGAAGCGCAGAGTTTGTGGAGTGGAGAGAGTGCGATAAGTCACAGCTACTTCGTTGCATTTTTTAAAACCGCCATGAATAATTGACCCGGGTACCATACAAAGAGGGGGCCATTGATCCTGGAGAGAAGCGCGATACTCTTGGACGGCGACACTTTCTTTTCAGTTCGCATGACACCAGAGCTAGCAGAGTACCACCTGGCGACACCCAAGAGCGATGCATCACTAGCTCTCCGACGATGAGAGGTCAGGTGAAAAGAGACTCGCTCTCCCTGACTGAAGCGAGCAAAGGAACTAAACCCAATTGCTGGTGTGGATTCAATCCGCCTAATTGACAGTAAACTGCTGGCTGAGGTGCACAAACGTCAATCAAAATAATAATTATTATTATTGGCCCGTGACATGAATGGGCAAAAGCGGTGAGGGAGGAGTTCCCTTCTCAAATCGAACAGATTTCTGCGCAGCATGATGCATCGTCTAGAAACATTTTCCATAAAATACATGTACACTCCCGTTCAAAAGTTTGGGGTCACTTAGAAATGTCCTCGTTTTCCATGAAAACATACATGAAATTAGTTGCAAAATGAATAGGAAATATAGTCAAGACGTTGACAAGGTTATAAATAATGATTTTTAATTGAAATAATAATTGTGTCCTTCAAACTTAGCTTTCGTCAAAGAATCCTCCATTTGCAGCAATTACAGCCTTGCAGACCTTTTGCATTCTAGTTGTCAATTTGTTGAGGTAATCTGAAGAGATTTCACCCCATGCTTCCTGAAGCACCTCCCACAAGTTGGATTGGCTTGATGGGCACTTCTTACGTACCATACGGTCAAGCTGCTCCCACAACAGCTCAATAGGGTTGAGATCGGGTGACTGTGCTGGCCACTTCATTATAGACAGAATACCAGCTGACTGCTTCTTCCCTAAATAGTTATTGCATAGTTTGTAGCTGTGCTTTGGGTCTGTCCTGTTCTAGAAGGAAATTGGCTCCAATTAAGCACCGTCCACAGGGTATGGCATGGCACTGCAAAATGGAGTGATAGCCTTCATTCAAGATCCCTTTTAACCTGTACAAATCTCCCACTTTACCACCACCAAAGCACCCTCAGACCATCACATTGCCTCCACCATGCTTGAAAGATGGCTGTCAAGCACTCCTCCAGCATCTTTTCATTTGGTCTGCGTCTCACGAATGTTCTTCTTTGTGATCCGAACACCTCAAACTGAGATTAGTCTGTCCATAACACTTTATTCCAATCTTCTTCTGTCCAGTGTCTGTGTTCTTTTGCGCATCTTAATCTTTTATATTTATTGGCCAGTCTGAGATATAGCTTTTTCTTTGCAACTCTGCCTAGAAGGCCAGCATCCCGGAGTCGCCTCTTCACTGTTGACGTTGAGACTGGCGTTTTGCGGGTACTATTTAATGAAGCTGCCAGTTGAAGTCTTGTGAGGCATCTGTTTCTCAAACTAGACACTAATGTCCTTGTCCTCTTGCTCAGTTGTACACCGGGGCCTCCCACTCCTCTTTCTATTCTGGTTAGAGACAGTTTGCGCTGTTCTGTGAAGGGAGTAGTACACAGCGTTGTACGAGATCTTCAGTTTTTGGGCAATTTCTCGCAAGGAATAGCCTTCATTTCTCAGAACAAGAATAGATTGACGAGTTTCAGAAGAAAGTTATTTGTTTCTGGCCATTTTGAGCCTGTAATCAAACCCACAAATGCTGATGCTATAGATACTCAACATGTCTAAAGAAGGCCAGATGTATTGCTTCTTTAATCAGCACAAGTTTTCAGCTGTGCTAACATCATTGCAAAAAGGTTTTCTAATGATCAATTAGCCTTTTAAAATTATAAACTTGGATTAGCTAACACAACGTGCTATTGCAACACAGGAGTGATGGTTGCTGATAATGGGCCTCTGTACGCCTATGTAGATATTCCATAAACAAAAATCAGCCGTTTCCAGCTACAATAGTCATTTACAACATTAACAATGTCTACACTGTATTTCTGATCAGAGTGAAAAGAAAAAATATTTCAAAACATGCAAGTTTGCAATAAGTTACTTAATGAATTACTCAAGTACTTTTATGCAATAACACAATAGCACTAATGCAAGAACATAAAATTAAGTGCTTACTCTTGGCTACACGTTATGACCAGATTATTTCTGGCACAGACCCAAGCCCTCAGGATCTGCGCCTCAAATGAATATGCCACTAAATAAGCCAAAGTCTCTGACGATTCAATAAGAGGCTACTCCAGTGATAAAAGTTAGGTGCAATACAGGGGAGGCTGGTGAAAGGAGAAATCTGAGGATGAGCTCATTGTAATGGCTTATAGGTTGTTATCAATAAAACGTCACAATACGTTCAATTTGGCTGCTGGGGGGCAAGGAAACCCCCAAGCTTCTCTAAAACCATTGACAACTAAAGTACATTAGGTCTTGCTTACCACTGTTTAGCCAACTATACAAAGTTTCTACCGGTAGTTTGCAAAGATAACATTATTAGCTAACAGTACATCAACAAATGCAACCTTCTGTTGCTTGACAGGCAGAGCCCACAAATTATTGGAACCTACCCTATTTTATGTTATTTTAAATGGACCAAAAAATTGCTTTCAATTTTCTTTCATTTACATTACATTTTAGTCATTTAGCAGATGCTCTTATCCAGAGCGACATACATTTCTAAGTGACCCCAAACTTTTGACCAGTAGTGTATATGTTTGAATTGGGAAGGCAGATAAGCAATCACTTATGCATGTAAAAACACAGAATCTGTTCATTACTCCATGCGCTTAATCTATTCTAGGCTGTGTTACTTTTGTTTTGAGCCGACTTCACCATGGATTTTGAACAGGGTACCTGGCTCACTCCCGAGAGCCAGCCCGGTTCCAAAACGAATGCAATCCCTTTACACCCGGTGCAAACTCCTCCCACCGGAGTAACCCAGCCAAGATAATCAAATCCCCCTCACTGAGTGAGTGAGTTGGAGAAAAAGCGTTACCACTTTTCCCACTGAGCCCAAGACCTTCCATTGGTAAATACAAATTCCAGGAATTGTTCTCTAATTTTCCTCAACCACTGAGGCACCATGTAAAGTTCAGAATACATGTAGGCTACTTCTCATGGAATTGGATGTCTCCCTCTCCTACATGGAGTAGCCAGACTTTTTAGCTTAAACATCATAAACATAACACCTAGGTCTATAGCTTAACACTATACTGTAGCCTATAATATGCCATGGGTTTGATTCCCTATCTATTAATTCTATTCCAGCTCGTCCTCTGACTTCTCCCTACAGTAGTTCACACACACACACACACACACACACACACACACACACACACACACACACACAACAGGGACAATTAATATTGAATAATATTTTGTATGCCTGGGTATTCTGGGTGTTAAGTAACATAATTAGATAGTGAGATATTGTTGCAGCAGTATGCCCAATGGCTTTCACATCGGTTGCCTTAACACCCACAAGCAGGGCTTGTAAACAGTTTTGTCAACATCAAATTATCCCCTAGAGACATTTAAGAAACAATCAAACTAGTTTCCTGGAAGATGCCTCTCAAAAACAACATAAAAAAGATTAGTGTGGCTGACATTCGGTAGATGGGTAAACATTTAGTCACAGGAGAAAAAGGCATACCTGCCGAGAAACAATGTAACCGTTCTCTGATACAAGCATCCCATTGGGCACAGACGTCAGTTCAACGTCTAGTTTTGATTTACATTTGGTTGAGTTGTCAGCTAACGAAAATTCAACAAACAAACGCACCATGTCATTGGATTTAGGTTAAAAGTTGGGTAAAAAAGAAAAAAGAAATGCGCTTACGTTGATTACTTTTTGCAAATCTAATCAGTTTTCCACGTTGATTCAACGTCATCACATAGATTTATTGTGTTGATATTACGTGGAAACAACGTTGATTCAACCAGTTTTTGCCCAGTGGGATTATAATTGTCAATTTCTGCGATATTTAGTGGCTTTGGCACTTTGTAACACAGTGGCATCACTTTTGGAGCTGGAAACTGGCGTTCGAATGAGAAACCCAGACACAGATAAATCCATCCACTCTAAATCTCTTCCCTTTTCCATAAGGAGCACAGTCTAGCGGAAGTGAGTGCTCAATGTTGTCATTAATTCTGTCTGCATCAAAAGCAGCAAGTTATTTACACTAAAGACCGCAGGTTGAAATATAGTCATCAATGGTGACTTCTGCATCCGGACCCAGATAGCTTTGTCCGCCGTTGGTTCAGTTAACTTTGGAGTACACAAGTACATTTCAGTCTAAACCCAAGGAATCCTGTTGCGCATGGTGCGTCTGTGGTTTTACAACCACTGTTTTATTATTGTGTTGGACCGTTTTATTATAGACAAAATAAAAAATGCTTTGTTGAAGTGTGAAATTAGTTACATATGTACCTAGTTTTGAGACACAACATTGGGAATCTGTGTATTGGTTGTCCAATACACAGCCATATATCCACATGACAGAATTGGCCACAATATTATAATTGAAGACTAGGCATTACATCACATTTTCCATGAAGTGGCAAAAAATATTCATAATCTCATTTTGATCCCACGGTTTGGGAATGCTTCATTTGAGTTGCCCACATCCAACTATAAACTAGTCAAACTAAACGCTCGCCAAGCACACAGTCAAAACAAACATTAGGCTAGTTGCAGTTGTAATGGGTGGGTGATATCTGGCAAAATATGAGGGTTGTTTGATATATCTGATGTTATCAAAGAAGTTCAACAAAATAAACATTTGTTTGGAAAAAGTGATTCACTGAATATCTCCAGAAAATGTTTTGCAACTGAGCAATTCTGTAGGGTCGTTTCGGTCACTGGATGACAATAAATTACAAGCTTACTAACAAATAAAAAGTTGCTCAACAGCAGCCCACTTTAATCATAGCCATAGTACTTGAGAGGTATCTGTCCATGAAGTATCTGATCTCACTAGTCCGTCAAACAGCACCACCTACGGGACAGTTCAGGTACTAGACTGCATCGTCATAATACAAGGCACTGGAGTGACAATAAATTCATGATTGTGTTGGTATACGGTTTGTGCTGCACATTCCAGTTGTACAATTGTATTTTTGTGTACTGATTTTCATATTCACTTAATGCTTTCTCATATTCCTAAATACAGTATCATGTTCTATTTGCTTATCAGATTCTGACATATTTTTTAGACTGCATTGATGACATAATCTATAGTACCAGTGATGCCACACTACAGGTCAACATCATTGAAATGTATTTTTGTCAACAAGGCATGCATTAGCCCCATTTACCAGGTATATCCTGAAGGGGATGTAGCGGAAGCCTCCCTCTTCTGTGGGGTATTCCATCAACTTACGGTTCATGGCCCAGAACTGGTCAAACTTATCTGAGGAAAACAATACAATCATATTTACACACAAACTTTCCTCATATCCTTTCTAGTTGTCAACCAGCTCTACAAGACTGCTCTACAAGGCTTCTGAAACTCAGTTAACCTGTACTGGTTTCTAACTCCCCTCCCCTCTATCTCACTTTCACACAATTTTAGCTTTTGAAATATTTCAGATATGCTTTATCTCCTGGGTGGAATTGTAACTGTCTCTTTCTCTCTCTGTTTCTGGTCTGTTTTGGTTATGGAAGTCTCCAAAAGAGTATATTTTGGTATGTGAGGAAAAACAAAAACCTTTGCAGCTGAGGCAAAGACACTGTTCAGAGAGTGTGGGTGGTGTGGGTTTGAGTGGTAGGGTATGGGGGTGTGTAAGTTGTTGAGTAGAGGGGCAAAATAGGGACACAGAGTCCCAAAGTGTGTGTGTGTGTGTGTGTGTGTGTGTGTGTGTGTGTGTCCCTCACCGTTCTGCAGGCCCATCCACAGCTGCTTGTGGTCTTTCTTTTGCATGTCGTTGATGACCTGGCTCTTGTGTTTGAGGGCGTCCGCCTCCTTGATGCTGGACATGTAGTGGGCCTCGATCACAGAGTTGGAGGGGCAGTGGAGCAGGTCACTCTCTGGGAAATTCTACCTCAGAGAAACCACACAGGCAGGACTGTTTTTTAGCACTGTATACCAGGGGTTGGAACCGGTTCAGGGAACAGAACAGAAAACCGGAAAATACATTTCAAGGAACATACTGTTTCAGAACAGAACCGTTATTTTAAAAGCATGGAAACCGGCTAATAATGTTATTTTACGTTCCAGGCATTTCCTTCTAGTCCCACAACAAAACGCAACAAAGCGCCTATGCAAAGCTCCCACTCTGTCACTCAGAAACGTATTCCAGTGTCTGCCTGCAATCTTTGCCTGTGCGTGTTTAGGCTACCTGCCACTCCCCCCTCAGAAGCATAGGCTAGTGATTGTACTGACATTACAAGTTTGATTCAGAAGAGATTTTTTATTTAGCTAGAGTAAAAAGTATTAACTTTTTCAATGCTAGTTAAGCATACTATAGGCCTAGTTATCATGCTTCATGTTGGATTTATTAACTACAAAAAGGTAAGACGTGTTTTAAATTCTGGTGCTACTCTGCAAAAACAAGCTTGCTAGCTAAAGCTTGTTAGCTAGCTACCTTAAAGGACATTAAAAGTTCCTCCATAGAAGCCGCTCCTCCTAGGTATAATTCTGTGTACCTAATTCATATAATGCATGCCTTAACAAGATGCCCAACGCTTCAAGCCTCCTCCTCAACTGTCTCTCGCTCTCTCCACATCCTCAAAATTTCTGTCGCAACTTGCACCATAGGCTAGACTTGTCTGTCCATCATGCATGTAAACAACTAACTTGCCGCACTGATTGGTGAAGTAATTTAATGAGCTAAATGTTTCAAAAACCGTTCTCTGAAAAAACGATATAAACCTGAAAATGTAAACCTAAACTTTTTTGGGGTTCGAACTGGTTCAGAACTAGATTTTTCTGGTCGGAACAGTGGAATGAAACAAGAAAAAAAGGGGGTTCTGTTCAGAACGAAACGATTGGAAAATAATTTTGGTTACAACCCCTGCTCTATACAGGCCAGTATTTGGAGTATAGCAAATATACTTGTACTATGTTAACTTGCTGAAAAACGAATTCTGTGTTGTACCTTAAAGTGCACAGTGATGCTCCAGGGCAGGGCAGTGTTGTAGGCATGCAGGTCAAACAGCAATCCGATTGGATAGTGCCTGCAGTTAATTAAACACAGCCACACCACATCAGCAGAGGAAACATGTCACCAGGGCTTCATTCTATTCCAACTCTGAATCTTAAAAAAAAAAAAAAAATTTAACTAGGCAAGTCAGTTAAGAACACATTCTTATTTACAATAACGGCCTACACTGGCCAAACTTAGACGACGCTGGACCAATTGTGCGCTGCCCTATGGGACTCCCAATCACGGCCCGTTGTGATACAGTCTGGATTCGAACCAAGTTGTCTGTAGTGACACCTCTAGCACTGAGATGCAGTGTCTTAGACCACTGCACCACTTGGGAGGTATCCTCTCCTTCACCTTGGGCTGGATCCTATGTAACCGTTTAATATGTTTTAGAGAAAATCATTTAAATCAACACCTTATTTACCCAAAGGTCTGAGTTACGTGTGCATGTCAATTTAAGATTAGGACTCTTATGTCCAACCAAATGTCACAGGAAACTCTAACCATTATATTCACTAGTGGTTGTTAAAACAAGTCAATAATTTACCACACACATAGCCCTCACAGTCCTCATTAAAAGCTCACTCACCATTTGAGTGGCGTTCCCTCAAAATCAAACCACATCTCCTCTACGTCCTCGGCCTTCATGACCTTCAGGAAGTGCTTTTTCACCTTGTCTGTGACCAGAGTCAGGTAGCTCACCCTTGGCAGGAGGAGCTGAGGAGAGAACAGCAAAGAGGGGGAGAAAAGAGGGGCTCAATGTAGGCTCTAAGTCATAAATGCCATGTCCATTGCACAGGAGGTTGGTTACACCTTAATTGGGGAGGACGGGCTTATCAAAAGGCTGGAGCGGAAGGCTATCAGATACATGGTTTCCATGTGTTTGATGCCATTCCATTCGCTCCGTTCCAGCCATTATTATGAGCAGTAGCGACATCAGCTTTAAAAAAAAAAAAATGTATATAGTACTAGTCTGCATGATGTCACACTTACATAGAAGGGTTCGGCCTCTCTCTCTGTGATCTCATCCTGGTAAAGTGTGAAGCAGGTCGGAATCCGACCAAACCAAACATCTCGCAGCACGTCCTTGTCATCTGCCATCCTCCCGTTGCTCCCAGTGGCACATAAAGGAAGTATTCTCTACCTACAAACCACCTGTCATCAACGGATTAAAGGGTCAATCTGGGATTGATACATCCATTTGGGGACTTTTAAATTAATGTTATATACCCATTGATTCTTATAGAGTATAATTGATCAATCCCTCATGAGCTTATGCGCTTGTTTTACTTGGTTGTTTGTAAACAATGTAATTGTAAACAAACCCTGTATAGCCTCAAAACATGGATAAAACTATAATTATCGGTCTGAGTGGCAGAGTGACCGTTGTTGTTTGAACTCCAGATTTTGGCCCAATGTCAGTCTGATATGAGAGAATACACCAGAATTGTAACATCCAAATTCTCTATACAGAACGTGTCAAACTCTCTTTTGAACCAGTCCATCACAGGTTCGAATCTTAACACATTTTGTGAACACACAACTTCATCTAGCCAGCATTAGGCTAGTGGAGAAATACAAGCACTAACATTAGTTAGCTAGATATTGTAACTAACTAGCCACGACTTCAATGGTGGTGAGGAATAAGATTACATTGAACATAGTTAACCAAGTAATGGTGTATTAGTTACTTTGCAACGACGTACATGCAATGTCATGGTTGTAAATGTGATGCAGTAAATTATTCTGTATTGACTTGCTACTTAGTCAACTAACGTTAGCTAGATAGCTGTGTATGCTACCTAGCCTGTCACCGACACCGGCAGGAATAGCAGCAAAGTTGTGGACACATTTGAAAGTGTGCCCTAAACAGAAGTGGTAGGACTAGGAGCAGATCATTTCTAAAAACTTTGAGACAAATGATGAACAACATCTTACTTCCTAGCGCGTTTGTAACCAGCTGCCACGAAGGAAGAGGGCCGTGGTGGTGTTGTCATTCGCCTGTCTTCTTCTTCTTTGGGGCTTCTTGGCGGATCGCAACTATCATTTGCATCTACCGCCACCTACTGTTTAGGAGTGTGGTCATCTATGGCAATATTCTTATTGTCAGACCAGTCTCCCTACTAAAATATATAATTTCCATATATACCTCACTGCTTCCACCTCCCCTTCCCAAAATACCATCTAACCCCCATTTCCGTCCCATTCACCTTACTCCTTCAAACAATCTTTCTCTCTGTGTATCATATAACTGGCAGTATAACAACACATGTTCCACTGTCTCCCCTACCAAACATGCATCACACATCCCATTTTCATGTTTTCCTATTCATTTCAATGTTGAATTCAGTCCTGAATGTACAAATCTTAATCTTCCCAGTACCACTTCATCTCTTCTAATCCAGCACACCCGTGATTCACAACTTGTTTTATATTCTTCCTAATAGTATAGTAAAATCTACCCTTACTACTCACTTCCCACATCCTTTGCCATATATCTAGGCCTTTTTTCCTAATCAATGTTTTAACTTCCCCTCTACTTAACTTCACCTCCACATCTACTCTATTTCTCCTCAGTGCTTATTTTGCTATTAAATCTGCCTTTTCATTTCCCTGTACACCCACATGTGCTGGAACCCAACAAAACTGGTCTACCACCCCGCTTCTCTGTATTCCCATCACCATTGTCATTATCGCTACCCACAAATCTTCCCTTCCTGATTTTCTGGATCTTAAACTACTTAACACAACTGCTGAATCCAAACATATAATTACCCTACATGGTTTAATCTCTTCTACCCCACTGCAATGCCAATATGATAACAATAATTTCTGTTGAATATACTGATAAATCCTTAGATCATTTTTTACACATTTGAATTTTGAATTCCGGAATAACAATTCCTGCTCCTGTTTGTCCAGTTTTGGATCCCTTGACTCATCTGTGTTTACATCTACATATGAGTAGAATGTGGTTTTAATGTATTGATCTACTCTTTCGCCCACATTGTCTTCACACCAATCTTTCTTTTTTACAGCAATGTTAAATCCACATATGGTTGATTAAATAACCATGTTGGAATCGTACTCCATACAACACTCGGTCCAATCTCGAGATCTGTTAGTTCATATGTAACCGCTTTTCTTTCTATTCCTGCTCCATATCCCTTGCGTTTACACCTGCTATATTCCCAGCATTCTTTTAATACACCCTGACCAGGATGATCAGTCCCACTACCCTTTAGTGTAACCCAATATGCAAGCCCTAGTTTATCTCTTCTAAGTGACAATGGTATTTCCCCCGTATCTATTTGTAATGCCTCCACAGGTGTTGTTTTAAATGCTCCAGTACATATTCTAAGTGCCCTTCGATGTAATTTTGACATTGTCATTCGCCTGTCAAGGAAAACAAGGCAAGGAAATTCCCCTTCTCTCTGACGAGGTGTAACCCGCAGTATAAAGCGACATCCAGCGTTCATTGTAGTGTATTGCAATAATCATGTCGCGATGGTTGTATTCAGTGCAAAGACGACCTATAAAGTTGTTGGTTAGTGACGATAATTTTGATTAGCCTAGTAATCGATAAGTCATTTTGTAATTATTGATAGTTTTATGTACAGCTTGCAAACCACAAAGGTTTTCTTTGGGGACAACAAATATGGCGCCTTTCACGGTCCGTAGATTTTTCGCAATTACGTAATAAATGTGCGCCGTCGCCTGTTGTACACCATTACAACAATCCAAATCCATTTGTTGTGCTCCCTGAATCAAGAATGGATAGGAAAGGTGAAGTTGATAACCTAGAAACGCGTCTTGAGACGCTGGAAAGTCGTATATACGGCGAAAGAAGGAACAAGGGAGGGAAACCCGTGAAGGTTTGCCAATAATATTTCATATTAGAAATGCAGAATAGCGATTCAACGGGCATCTATTTTTGGCTAGCTAGCTAGCGAACGCCCTTTTTCAGACTGATTTTATACAATCAATGGTTAGATATCAAGATTATGGAAAATATGTGTGAAGAACAGCTATGCCAGTGCGTTCCAACTAGCTACAATCCAAAATGTTAATGTTGAGCGAGTACTTGCTAAGTTAGATATTTAGCTAAATAACTCCCAATGCCAGCAGAGTTATAAACACATTGTTTATTTTCACATTGACAGTCCGATGAGGTCAAGTTTTACTTTTTAGTTGATCTTTTTTATATAATGCACGCTGTTCCCTAGTGCGCCGATTCCCTCTCCAGAGTTCAGGCCGCGCTTGCAAACACTGCAAATAAGAGGGAACGAGTGAAGATTCTACACAAAAAGAGTGAGTGACATCTTAGACAACACATAACTGTGATTTGGATGGGACACATTACCAGGACAACCACAAAGGAGGGTCAATTGAGATTATATTTCCCACATAGTAACTAGTATATATTTTACAACATTTGTTCACTGTACAGTTGAGGACCTCCTGAAGTATCTGGACCCTCAGTTCACTGACCACATTGCTGTTCCAGATGCCATGAAGCTTGAATTCATCCTTGCTGGTAAGTTTCATTTATAATATGTGAGTAAATGTTCTGCATCTTGGTGATTGTGTAGGCATCTGGCATAACTCATGCACTTGTTTCTCAACACAGAGGAGGACTTCCTTCTTTCCCAGGCCACCCTTCTGGAGCAGGTCAGCAACCTCCAACCGCTATTGGACAGCAACTACATCAGAGGTCAGTGAGGGGGAATCTAAATTGCATGTGTGAAGTGTTGATGGGATGGTGGGTTAAATAGTGCTTGCTATGTTGAACGCAAGTCATTGTAAATTTCTCATTCACAGATGTGCCAGAGCATGCCACTAAGCTACAGCGTTTGTCTCAGATTCACATCAAAGAGCAGGTATGACCCCCCCCCCCCTACTTATTCTCGACCCTCTTTTTTTGTATTTTGTCTTTCCTCACTAGTCAATCTAGACACGAATTACAGTATCTTAGTAACACCATTCTTGTCATTTTTCCCAAAGGACCAAACTGAGGCCCAGTCCCTAGAGGTGAAGAAGCTGTTTGAGGAGTACAACAAAATGGTACCTTCCCTTCATTATAATAGCAAATACTGTTTTGATGAATTAATGGAATTATTGAAGTGAATAAATAACACTGATCAAGCCAGAGGAAAATGTATCTGAGGTCATCTACTGAAACTGTGTGAAGAGTACATTGGCTGTCATGTGTCTTCGCACCTCCTCTGTCAGATGAATGAATGTCAGTTGTTGCTGAAAGTAATTAGCTAGCTTGTGTTTTCTGTCACGAGTCGTGTTGAAAAATGTCTAGTCTGTGCTAATGGAATGAACCGCCCGGCCCACCAAATTATCTTTGAACCTTGACCTCTTTGCTAGATGTTCCTGCTGTCCAAGCAGTTCACCCAGTGGGATGAGAGCCTGCGGAAAGTGGAGGAGGCCAAAGGCATCCGTCAAGTGGAGTAGCAACCATGTCCAGTTATGACAATGTCACGGCATGATGTAATCAGTGTGTCAAGTGTCCTATATGCAGATTAATGTAAAGTACTGGATATTATTGTTATTTATTTACTGCTAAATCTAGAGACATTTGCATAGCTTTTTTTATCCTTCTTGTACATTTATTCAACATGCAATGTACCCATGCATTCCAACTCTGCAACACTGCTCCAGGCAGTCACAAGACACTGCTTTTTTTTTCTGGGTAGCTTGAGCTTAGAGAAGCATTTGCACACCAGCTTTATTCTTCTTCCACAAAGTCCTGGTTTTAAATGGTTTTATATCAGACAGCATGACTGCAAATGTAAAGTAATTGCAATAAAATCCATATTCAACAATTATGCATCCATCCGTGAATAACTGGTCCGTCAGCACTCATTTACTCGGGACCTATTTATTTATTCATGCAGGTCTGTATATACATACTCATGTACAGTTGTTATATCATATCACGTGCAATATTGCTAGTAATTCTTGGACCTAACTTACATAGGCATTCACTCAGGAATGCATATTAGTATCCTGTCAGTTGCACCTTTTCTCATTGCTTTTAGTATATCGAATGTGCAATACGTGCAGTTGTCTGTAATTAAACCCTGCGCACCAAGGACTGTATTTTAAGGGAATTACTATTATTATATCATACACACATTTAGCTATTAAAGTATCTCTTCCTGTCATTTACCTGTACAGTTTGTGTAACCATGCAAGTATTCACTTATCTGTAAATATAACTGTATACTTACCTGTACAGCTAATTTAACCATGCAAAATATTCACTTACCTGTTCATTTAGCCAGTCTGTCTATTAAGTAAACTATTATTACCCTCGCTCATATCATACGCATTTTTAGCTACTGAAGTATTTATCTGCCATTGACCTGTATAGTATAGTTAACCATCCACCAATGTATAGTGTACATATTCAGCCATCCACCCATACTATGCCATGTCTTTTTATAGCTTTTTTGCACTCCAGACTTCATGTATTTCTATACTTTTATACTGCCGCTCTATGTATCATGTATCGTGTATGTCTTTTGTGTACTTTCGTTCTGGCATTTTGCACCTGCCCTGTGTTTTTGTTGTAGCTGCTTGACAAAGAAATGTCCCCTCGGGGATCAATAAAGTATCTATCTATCTATCTATAGCCAACTGCTCAACAGATGCGGGTAAACTACCTAGATTGAGATTATGGATAAGAGTGATATGTTTATGTGTCAAACGGCAGCCACATCGATCATTGTCACCAGGATAAATCCCTCGATATTTATTAGAAAGGAGCATTAAGCTCATCACGTTCACTTTCTTCATTGTAGTGACTAATGTAATGCATTCTTATTACTTATGGGAAAATATCTGTTTTGTTGGGGCTCGTTTCCATGGACGTGGTTCATACCAATTCGAAACCAATAATACTTAAACTGACAATGTGTATACATTAATTATAGCATTTTACTATATGCATTACCAACACAATTACATAAAATATTTGGGTCCGTTTGGTTAAATACCCCTGGATGATAAAAATGTGTTGGTATAAATGCACATCCCCATTCTCCCCCAGTGGTAGCGGCAGGAGGGTACGTACGTAGTCAGTTACAGACGCATCCGCCAATCGACTCGAAGGAGGGACCATGTTGACACAAGAAAGGACCCGAGTCGTTTGTTAAGAGCGGCATAACCATGGATAAGACTGCCGTGGTAAAAGTCGGTGCCGCGGCCAGTGCCAGTGTATGTGCCCTGTTCGGTGGTGTGGTTCTCGCCCAGTACATGTTCGCCAAGAAGAAGAGAGCGGGAAAGAAAACGAAGATCATCGAGATGGTGAGTGGACGCGAGCGTGCTGTTCATGCGTGCATTGCGCAGTCGCGGAAGTTCTTAAAAATAGCAAGGCTGGTTTAGAGGTCATTATTTGTTAGATGGCTATCGTGGTGTCACAAAAAGCTGTCCAAAATCGTGACATGACAGTCATTTGACGCTGTTTGTCAACTAGTCCCATTGGCCTAATATTTTTGTTGAGAGAATGTTGGTACAATGGTTTGTTTCAGAGTTATGCAACCAAAGCAGAGCCCCCTCTGCTCTAACCTCGAGTCGCCTGTGCAAAATGACAACTGAACAAGTTTTGAAGCCACATTTATGTCTATCAAACAAGTTCAACTGACTGTTTCAAGGGGCAAAAAGAGGGTGCAACTCAATATTAGAAAGTTGTTCCTACTGTTTAGTATACTCTGTGTATGTCTATTCTCTATATTCTAATCCTGAAGATACCTTTTGGTATTCTGTTTCACAGAACCTAGATAGTAGGCCTAGGGATGGGTATTAAATGTAGCGTGTTGACCCATTCATCCACACCAAACGTCTTCCAGGAATGACCTGCTGGCTGCTCTATTCCCTGCTACCTGACTGGGGTTCTATTTAGGGAACCTTTGCTCTCTGCTTTTTATTACATGCATGGGAAGGACATCTGCAAAAACACACATCCACTCCACAGTATCCAGTTGTAGCATACGTGCTCATGTAGCCTGATGTCCCAGCCTACAGTCGTGTCCTGTTGGTCAATGATAGGCATCTACTACATGGTTGGGCTTGGGGTTTGTGATGGAAATTGTCTCATGTATTGAACCTCATTGGCCACTAGATGACAGGCAAGAACAACATTTGTAATGCTTCATGCTTGCTCTCAAGCAAGTAAACACTTTTGTTCCACTTTCTCCATGGGGAAATTGGCAATAGACAATCTTGCTCAGTGCTGAACTGTTTTACTTCATATTTAAAATATTTTTTAGTTTGATCCATGTAGCTATTTTAGAAAAATATTGTTACACCAAGTACTAGTGTTATGGTGTGTTAAGTTTCCCCAAAAAGTACTACTACAACGCTTTCAGTATTACTTTCACAGCTTTCAGTATTACTTTCAAAGTATTACTTTGACTCCAGAATAGAACTTGTGTCTTTACATGATGGTTAGGCCTATACAGTATGTAGGAGCCGTTTTGGCCTGTTTGTGTTGTGTATATGTGACTTGTTTCAAATAAAATCAAATCAAAAGTTTATTTGTCAGTGCGCCGAATACAACAGGTGTAGACCTTACAGTGAAATGCTTATTTACAAGCCCTAACCAACAGTGCAGATTAAGTAGAAAATAAGTATTATGTAAACAGGAAACTAGGCGTATGTTGCGGATCACTACCTCACAGGAGAGCCATTTGAACGTAAACTGTTTTTTTTTGTTTTGTTTTTTTATCAAAATGTGTTTGTCAGAAATCCCTTCTGGAACATTTGAACTTTCATGTGCCTTAATAACAAATGTGTATGCCATCTGCAAATACAAATAAAATAGTTAAATAACAAGCCTAGTTGGTTTAGCCACAGTAAAAAAAATAAAATAATTCAGAGCGTTGTCAGATTGTCCATTCGAAAGTGTTTCACTTTCAGAGCGCACACTGGACGCTCTGGCCGAGGAGTAGGGTTGTTCCGAGTGTTCTGGCCTCACAGCGGCAGTAAAACACCCAAGCTAACTGGCCGACGTTGGCTAGCTTGCTAGCTACTTCCAGACATGAGTGAGCGAACAGCTCACTCTGACTGTTTTACTTGCCATAGCCATGTTATCCAGAGCGTTGGTGACTAACTGTGCTGCTGGAAACAATTTCATTAGGGGTTTTTTGCAGACGCTTACAGACACCAGTCATATTTAAGAGGGTGTGAACGATGCTGTATGGGTGTAGACAAAGAATTCTCCAGTAGGTACCAAAACATTCAAAGGCCATTTTCTAAAAAGTGAGGTTACAAGTTTATCAACTTTCAAAGCATAATTACTTTCCCATTGTTCCTCAAATGCAGTGTATGATATACCATTTTGTAGCTCTGTGTCGCTGCTTTTATCCAATGTAAAACATTTCAAATATTGCTTCATAAGACCGAATCAAGGCTGCCGGTCACATTGTCTGTCAAGGGTTATTTTTACTTGTTTTGTACACTAGAGGGCACTATATTTTGGTCATGGATCACTGGTCATGTGTGTGTGTGGCCCAGGTGACCAGGAAGGGTTAGCACAGGTGAGAGGAGAGCGCATATAGTTCTTACCGTATCACAGATGCAGCTTATAGAATGTATCTCTCTGAACCTTTTGTATAGGAATGTGTGTATTGGAGCTATTTATATTTTATATGCACTATAAATGGGAACGTCACCCAAAAAGAGTAACGTTTGTAAAGCTGTTTTTTGTGGACGTGTCATGGACAGCTCTCTCCTGTGCCAGTGGCTTTTCATAGGGAGTCGCCATGACACCGTGGTTAATTCGCTCAACAAAGTCTAGGTCTAAATAGTCCAAGGAAGTGTGAACGACACAATAGAGTACACGGGCGTTTTATTGCTGGATAAGTGACCTTGTTAGGCTGAGGTCACAGAAATGTTCTCTCTGACTTCTCCTGTGTCATGGCAGGCTTAACCAGGGTCAACGGAGTTACAACCGTCCTCCTTTGCGAAAAGGGAGTTGACCTACGACAGAACGGACTAAGCCTGTGCTGGGTTGATACTGTTCGCTGAAGATCTCTTACAGCAGCCACTGTCCATTTTACTGTCTACTTCCTTATTCATATTTATGAGGCATGGAAAGTATAGGACCAAGGGGATCTGTCTCTGTTTCTCTTACACATTTTATTTAAATAGGGGAGACTTCTAATAGGATCAATTCTACTCCTACCCAGAGGCAATAAGAGCATACTGTTTTAGGTTTTTCAGTGGGAACTAGAAGTTTTAAGAGAAACTTAAGCTATCATGAAATGTTCTGTGGTAATGTGGATGATACTTTGTCAAACTAAATGGGGCCCTACTTTAATCACAGAGCAGCACACGCAGCTTATCAGAATGCTGTTCTAGGGAAATGTGTCCAAGCCTGCCTGGCAACCAGGAACCACTTCAAATGATTGAATGTGCTGTAAAGTCACCATTTTGGCTCAAAGTCAAAACTCATTAACTAAAATGATGTCAGCAGCAGGCCCTCACAACCCTTATTAAAGTATTTTTCTCTTCTGCCCTTGTTCCCCATAGTAGGTATTGTAATTACATTTGTTGGAGAAATGTTCAGTACATTATCTTACCACATTGACTGATTCACCCAAGAGAACCACTCTTCCCTATATCTGTGTAGGCATAATGCTGTCACAAAGGCTCAGGTAAATGGGCATGCATAACCCTATTGTTATATTTAGCCAAATGCCTCTTCCACTCTGTTTGCACAATGGCTGATAGTGGTCTGAATGCAGGCTACTACAAATCAACTCCATCCTCTGCTCCAGCACTATGTCCTCTGTAACCTTTAACTTTAGTGAGCAAGGCTGGGGGTGAAGACGACACTGTAGAAAGGATTGTTGAACCACCACTTTTACGGGTGTTTAAATAGTACCAAAACTGACAATGCGTTTTTAATGGTGTTTCCCCAAGTTTGAATTTTTTCGGGTGAGGCAGAATCTCCTAGCATATTTATGGGGAAAAAACATTTTTAGACTGGGTGGAACCTGTTTTTGTATATACTTGTCGTTTTAAATATCTTATAAAGAAGACTGAATAAGTGTACCTGTTTTAGCTTACTGCCCCAAGGCTTGGGTGGAGTTTTATTAGGATTTCTCACCTACAAATGATACCAGTGTCAGAAACCCGACAGTCACCATGGTATAGAAAATGCAGACCTGAATATGATTGACCAGCCCATACGTTGTCTAGTTATTTGCTCAATGTTGATTGGATAGGTGTGTGTGTAATCTTATTTTGGTGAGGTTTGATTGGGACTTTGTGCCCTAGTTAGGCCTGTGGAAAGGTGGTATGTGACCCCGCAGCTGAGGTAGGGTTTCTCATGTCCTAGCATGATATGTGTTTGCCATAATTAATGACTGACTGTGACATCGCGCTTAGATATTGCCGCGCTCACGTGCTAGTCGGAACTAGGAAACTCTGAAATTTCCGACTTGCTAACTGATTGTAATTATACACGTCCCGCGTTCAATGAATCAGGAAGTTGGAAATGTCTTGAGTTCCGACTAGCATGTGAACGTGGCATATGACCTACAGGAAAAAAAAACTCAGATGGTTTCTCATTGGTGGAGAGCAGAGTGGATGAACCATAACCCTTTGACCCTGGGCATTGCATAGCCACGCACACACACACACACACACACACACACACACACACACACACACACAACCTGTGGCGGAGGGGTCTTGAAATGCGTGTGCTCAGCTTGGTGGAGAAATGCACCTCAGTGTTTTGTCCCTGGCCTGGCAATAATCCAGAGAAGTGTGAGGGCTGTTTCTGTTGCGTCATGTGATTGTAATGGGTTACAGTACCTTTTTTCATTTCTTTTTTTTAAGCTGAGGGGCCAGGATCAGAGGTCAAAGGTAAACTACTGCCATGGGGCTATTCACTGTCACCTCTCATCTACTGGTTTGTGTGTTATGACATGTTAATTAATTCGTTGTTTGTCCTGTGTGTTTATGACATGTAAATTGACCTATGGCATTGCAGGATCATTAGCCTAATACTGTAGTTAGACCACCAAGTCACGTAGCTAAGATTCAATAGAAAATATTGGTGTCTGCAGCCCAGGAAGTTGTTTGTGTTTTAAGTCTCCTCCTGACCGGGGCTTGTTTGGGTGGTGGGCAGTTATGTAAGGAAGAATGATCACTGCTCTGGCCCTGGGGAGATGGGGGGCCAGGGCATGAGGGGAGGGGGGTATTTTGATATCCAGTTAGTCTACTCCTGGCTCCTCTTACCTTGGCCCCCAAAAATTACTATGCTCTTTTTTTAACTCTACCCCCCCTGGTCTGACAATTCTAACCATAGGCCCAACTCAAGTTAACCTCAATGCCTCTAGAGGGGCATTCTTTTCAATGATTGATTTGAAATTATATTATCGATTTCAGTGATGGGTGAGTGTAACAACATGCTTATTTGTAGAAGTATATTAGAAGCATACTTAATTATCTCTTTCTGTGTCTTTCACTCTCTCCATCTCTCAGATGCCCGAGTTTGAGAAGAACACGGTCCACATGAGGGATCCAGAGCGGGTGGAACAGATAATCTGTGGCATGATCAAGGGTGGAGCCTCCAAACTACAGGTACAGTAAGAGGGGAAAAAGAAATGGGCCGTTCATATCGGATGAACAGTGACATCCTGTGGTGACAGTATGATGACCACAGTTATCACTGACTCACCTCTATGGCTCTCCTTGTTTGTCTTTAGATCATCACTGACTTTGACATGACGCTAAGCCGCTTCGCAGTCAACAGCAAACGCTGCCCCACCTGTCATAGTAAGTACAACATAAAACCAGCTCAACATTCACTGGGAATCTAAATAAGTTACCTGCCTGTGACTGTCTCCGGCCTATCTGTCTGACCAAAGCGCTCCTCTCCACATAGATATCATTGATAACTGCAAGCTTGTCACCGAAGATTGTAGGACGAAGGTTTGTTTATGATGTTACTTTGATATTACTTAATAGTATTCGTAGGCGTCACAAAAGCATAAATGTACTAGCATATGTGTTAATTGATTTTTTTTTCGTCTGTCTTTTTAGTTACTGGAGCTTAAGAACACATATTTCCCCATAGAGATCGACCCCCATCTAACAATGGAGGAGAAGTATCCATTTATGGTAGAATGGTGAGTAGAAGCACGCACACGCGCGCCTACACACACACACACACACACAATTGCTCTCGCTAAGGCACAATCTGTGTGTGTTGACAGGTATTTTAAGTCTCACACATTACTGGTGGAGCAGAAGCTACAGAAGGACAAACTCTCCGAGGTGGTGAGAGACTCTGACGCCTGCCTGAGGTAAGACCTGATAGAAAAATGCGAAATAATTTAAACTACAGAGAGCAGCTCATGACACAAGTTGAGCCAGAGTGGCCGTTATTGCCGCTCCATGAACACAAGCTCTACGAAATATTACGTATCATTTATTGCTGTCTGTGAATAATTTTCGTTCATATAAGCTGTATGTCTATCCCACAGGGAGGGCTATGAGCAGTTCTTTGACCGGCTCCAGCAGCACAACGTGCCCGTGTTAATCTTCTCAGCGGGGCTGGGAGATGTCCTGGAGGAGATCATCCACCAGGCGGGAGTCTACCACCCCAACGTCAAGGTGGTCTCCAACTTCATGGACTTCAACGAAAATGTAAGTCACCGCCCCCTCTCCCGTCCCTTAAGGAGAGCTTGTTACATGCTGAGGATAGGCCTGAGTTTCTGAGTGTTGATAAATCTATGGTTCTACCTGGGTGTATGTATTGCATTAGCATCGGTTGGCTCAGTTCCATTTTAAACTCAAGTATTTTTAATCTCTCAGGGCGAGCTGACGGGCTTCAAGGGAGAGCTGATCCATGTGTTCAACAAGCACGATGGCGCCCTGCGCAACACAGAGTACTTCAAACAGGTGAAGGACAACTGCAACATTGTGCTGCTGGGAGATTCGTTAGGCGACCTCAACATGGCTGACGGCGTGCCCAACGTGGAGAACATCCTCAAGATCGGCTTCCTCAATGACAAGGTGCCCGCATCCCACCATCATGACCCCCCCCCCCCCAAATTGGCAGTCAGCAACTATCTGCTCCCATCACCAGCTAAATTGCTGGATATTAATAGTCTTAAGATGTGACTAGTGACTGATATGAAAGTACGAGTGTATGTGCTGTGTGAATGCCTGTGCCAATATGTGTAGTAACTCTTCTCTCTTCCCTGGTAGGTGGAGGAGTGTTTGGAGAAATATCTGGACTCTTATGACATTGTCCTGGTAAAGGACGAGACTCTAGAAGTGCCCAATTCCATCCTTCAGAAGATTCTATAACGCAGCCCCCCTTCCTCATGGTTGGGTACTGGATGCTCCTTTCACCTTTTTATGAAGACATTTATTCTCCTCTGAATTACCTATTTTAAAGTACACAGCATCAGTCGTTGTTTGTGTCTGTATGTCTGTCTGCAACCTTGTCGACGTCCTCCACCCCATCACTAAAAAGTAATGGCAACCAAAAAAAAGAGATTCGAACTAACTCTTTTTTAAAATAATTTCCACATGATTGTTATTCATTATTTGTTGATATTGTAATGTTTGTAACAGTGTACAAAGTTTGCAAATCCGAGCATCCACGCAAGAACACAGCGATGTCTTTGAAACAGTCCTAGCATGCATTTATTTCACCACACTACGCCATCTTGCATTGTGCAACAGTTTTGGCTACAGGAATCAATGTAGGTCTGAAAAAATATGTGTGAACCATACACTCACTGACATTGATGTGCATATTATCAGTGGTTTTATGGATGTAGTAATTGATTTTTTCCTTGCACAAGAAAAGCCATGTATACACCTCGGTTATCACAGTTTTTTTTTTTACATGGGGACTTTGCTACTTTAGCCGCACTGCAAAGTAGCACTTGATTTTATAAGAATACTAACACTGCACATTGTATGTGCCATTTTAAATAGACTGCATGGTTATAATAGATACCCTATGGTGCTTATATCAAGAAATTAAACAAAATTGTCAACGACAGTTCCGATAATAGTAGTAACTAGTGGTGCTAAAGATTTGTATAAGTTAGTTGTGGGGTATTACTGTTAGTGTAAGCTCTTTATGAATGCGTGTAAAATAAAGTGCTACCAAAGTAGCCTACTCAATAGGCAGTACATTACAAGAGAACACTGGGGGTGAAGCACTATTGTCTGTCGATTAGCTAGGCCTTTTATCCACACCCATTGACCTTTTTTATTTTGTGGTTTAAATTTTAACTCTACCTCAAGCTTGGAAATGTTTCTCCCCCTTAAGATTCTCAGTTCTGTCTTGCGCATGTTTGATGTTTATATTTAAAATGTTAGTGTTAAATGTGCTGCTACACCTGCATGTTGCCTTTTCTTAACTTTGAATTTGTCTAAAGGACAGAAGAGAGAGAGAAAAAAAAAAAACTTGTCAAATAACAAATAGATATTGGGTTCAACTGTACAATCAAGGTTGTGTTGTGTGGAGATTGTGGTTGAAACCAAGCTGCAATACTAAAATAGACCTCTAGATGATGACAAAGTCCAATTAAACGAAGTTTCCACTGTAGTTAGTTACGAAATATGCGTTTGCAGAATGTATACGTACGTGGCATACTTGTGCTGGAAGATTTTCTATATCACCCATCTGGCTCGTTGGTCTAGGGGTATGATTCTCGCTTAGGGTGCGAGAGGTCCCGGGTTCAAATCCCGGACGAGCCCTACTTTTACTAAAAATACCAAACAAGGACTGACACATTATAAAAACTAACGTGTAAAACATTACGGATCAACAAGAGATCTCTTAGTGAGTTCCAAGATGCACAAGGCAACAGATTATTGAGAAAATGAATTAATACAGTTTTCATGCCAAAGACCTTGGAATTGCTATATTATCCTAAAGTTTAAATGTCACATGCACAAGTACAGTAAAATGTATTTCTTGCAAACTCAACGCCCCGAAATGCAATAACAATAAAATAAATGAAATAACATGCCTCAAACGTGTGTGTGTGTGTGTGTGTGCATGTATGTATATACATGATTCCATATGTGTTATTGCATAGTGTTGATGTCTTCACTACTATTCTACAATGTAGAAAATAGTAAAAATAAAGAAAAGCCCTTGAATGAGTAGACGTTCTAAAACTGTAGACCGGTAGTGTATATATAAGCAATAAACTGTCATTAGAATTTTTTTTATATATTTTGCATTTCATATCGAACATATTTGAGTGAAATGTATGTGTAATCACGTAATTAGATTTTACCTGCGTTTACCTGAACGTCTGTAGTCTCGTGCACCAGACAAGAACGTCTGTGCAGAATAAAAACACATTTTCCCATAAATCTGAGTTTGTGCGTTTCTGATCATGCGCACAAGTACTCGAGTCTATCGTTAGTGTCACTGCTATGACAACAGGGAGATGGCTTCAAGCAAGTTGATGAGGCACACGCAAAATGTGATTTTTATCTGAACTGCGAACCCCAGACGTTAACAGACAGGCTCGTCTTGTTAGAGGTAAGAGAGGCACGCTTACAATTTGGGAATGTCGCTGGAATGTTGAAACTAGACGCGTGTTAGCCTCCAAACCAGGCACAAACACATCCAGCGCTAATTAGCCTGCTAACTAGCTCGAGGTGTTTCCTGGCTGGCTAGCTTGCTAGTTACATGTAGATAATCATCCACGTCGTCCAGTTTAGTTTGTTTTTGTTCTGTTCATAACAATGCTTGTCCATGTGTTCTAGCACGCTAGTTTTATCAACAGATGGTGCATGTTGATAGCTAGATACTAAGGTTAGATCTAGCTAGTTATGTTAAAATCATTCTATGCACCTTCTAATAAAATGGAATCTGAGCTCTGCTGATATGCATGACACACCTGGATAATGTTGATGAAGTATGATGTGGTTGATTGCTGAATGTTGTCTGTACTTTGCTGTCTGTTAAGTAGATGAAAAGGGGCTGCTGAAAGGTCTTGGCCATGATAGTCAAATGGGCAGGTAGTATATAGCTACAATCTATAGGCCTATAATATTCCACTTGTGTAACATTTCAAAATTGAAATAATAGGACTATAATTTGAGTCCTATTATTACTATACGTCTCTCTCTCTCTCTCTCTCTCTCTCTCTCTCTCTCTCTCTCTATGGATTAGCTGTCCATTCCACCTGCTCAGCAGTTGACAATTAGGAAAGCTGCTTGGCCCACGCCCTGATACAATCCCTGGTCATGTGACTCAGCTGTCATTGGCTAGTGTAACAGTCTTACGGTCAGTGTCCAAACCTCCATCTGGGTCCTGGAGTAAAAGAAACATCAGCATGCAGCCTATATAGGTCTACTGTAAGAGGCAGGTGCTAATCCCCTGCAGATCAGTGAATTACCAGACCCACACACATGCCTGACTAGCATCACTACTCTGACTTAGAATATGTGAACACCTACAAATACCTAGGTGTCTGGTTAAATTGTAAACTCTCCTTCTAGACATTAAACATCTCCAATCCAAAAGTAAATCTAGAATCGGCTTCCTATGTCGCGACAACGCTTACTTAACTCATGCTGCCAAACATGCCCTCGTAAAAATGACTATCCTACCGATCCTTGATTTCGGCGATGTCATTTACAAAATAGCCTCCAACACTCTCCTCAGCATACTGGATGTAGTCTATCACAGTGCCATCCATTTTGTCACCAAAGCCCCATATACTACCCACCACTGCGACCTGTATGCTCTTGTTGCCTGGCCCTCATTTACATATTCGTCGCCAAACCCTCTGGTTCCAGGTCATCTAGAAGTCCTTGCTTGGTAAATCCCTGCCTTTATCTTAGCTCACTGGTCACCATAGCAACACCCACCAATAGCATGCGCTCCTGCAGGTATATTTCACTGGTCACCCCCAAACCCAACACCTCCTTTGGCCGCCATTCATTCCATTTCTCTGCTGCCAATGACTGGAACGAATTGCAAAAATCCTTGAAGCTGGAGATTCCTATCTCCCTCATTAACTTTAAGCATCAGCTGTCAGAGCTGCTTACCGATCACTGCACCTGTATATAGCCCATCTGTAAATAGGCCACCCCAACTACCTCATCCCCATACTGTTATTTTTGCTAATTTGCACCGCAGTATCTCTGCCCGTACCAAAGGCATATTTGCATATCATCATCTTCACATTTATCACTCCAGTGTTAATGTCAAATTGTAACTATTTCGCCACTATGGCCTATTTATTGTCCTACTTCCCTAATCTAACTATATTTGCACTCACTGTATATAGATTTTCTATAGTGTCATTGACTGTACGTTTGTTTATCCCATGTGTAACTCTGTGTTTTTTTTTTTTGTCGCACTGCTTTGCCTTATCTTGGCCAGGTCACAGTTGTAAATGAGAACTAGTTCTCAACTGGCTTACCTGGTTAAATAAAGGTGAAATCATTTTTTAAAAACCCACGCTAGCTTGATAAAGCACTGCAAATATAAGGCTGGCTTAGAGTGAGTCAAGACGGATCATGCCATATAAGAGACTAGGTGGTATACATGAAAGCCAACGCTTCCAATTGTTTCATCCTTCCATTTGGTTCCAAGTGGGATAGACAAACAGCAGGTATCAGCCATATTGCTTTCACCTGTCCATTATTTTTAAATGAAGGAGAGGAGATCAAGAAGTGTATTGATGAGTGTCAGTCAGCTTGCTGGTCACGTGTGGAAGACTGACAAGCAGTGTTATGTGTATGGTGTCCAGTAGAGTGGTGATATGACCCTCTGTGTGTTTGTCTCTCTGTCTGTTTTTGTGTGTGTGTGTGTCTGTCTGTTTCTCTCCTCTGCAGTAGCATGTCTCTGTTCAAGGCGCGTGATTGGTGGGCCGCGGTGCTGGGCGAGGGGGAGGAGTTTGACCAGGGATGCCTTTGTGTCGGAGATGTGGACAACAGTGGCAGCGGACATGGTGAGAACGTGTGGGGTCGTGATGTGTCTGACTTCACTCTGCACTGCAAAGACACTGTTCACAAACAGACCCCCCAAAAAACAATGAGAGCAAAAGTACCCCTGGTACTATAGTCTTATTTACATGCACAAATCAGATTCGTTCATTGTCTGATTGGCTGATTGACTTGATTTCCTGGATCTTTTTTACCATGTTTAAAACATTCCATTTGCCTTCTTGATACATAGCACATACACTGGGTGTACAAAACATTACGAACACCTTCCTAATATTTAGCTTTTTTTTCCCTCAGAACATCCTCAAGGTGTTGAAAGCGTTCCACAGGGATGCTGGCCCATGTTGACTAATGCTTCCACAGTTGTGTGAAGTTGACTGGATGTCATTTGGGTGGTGGACCATTCTTGAAACAAACAGGAAACTGTTGAGCGTGAAAAACCGATCAGTGTTGCAGTTCTTGACACAAACTGGTGTGCCTGGCACCTACTACCATACCCTGTTCAAAGGCACTTAAATATTTTGTCTTGCCCATTCACACATACACCATCCATGTCTGAATTGTCTCAAGGCTTCAAAATCATTCTCTAACTGGTCTCCTCCCCTTCATCTACACTGATTGGAATGGCTTTAACAAGTGACATCAATAAGGGATCATAGCTTTCACCTGGTCAGTCTGTCATGGAAAGAGCCGTTCATAATGATTTGTACGCTCATTGTAAGAAGGGAGCCATATGAGATATTAGAAAATACAATGTACAAAAACATAAGTATGTCCTCTCTCCTGTAGATAAGATAGTGGTGGGCAGCTACATGGGCATGCTGCGGGTCTTCTCCCCCCACCCTGCCAAACCTGGAGAGCCCAGCCCGGCCGACAGCCAGCTACTGGAGGTGCAGCTCAGAGACCCCGTCATCCAGGTTGAAGTGGGCAAGTTTGTCTCGTAAGTACCAGGGTACACCCACCTACTGCTCAAATAGTATGCTGCAGACACCTGCTGCTCTGGGATGTATGTTAATGATGCTATTACTGACTCTAAGCAATCACTCAGTCATCGTGTTAATAATGCCTGTTCTCCTCCCCCCTCTGCTACTCTGGCACTCAGAAGTGTGGCCTGGAATTGCTGGTCAAATGGGCAATCATGGCATTAACTCAACATAGCCCTGCTTACAACATACAGTACAACCTCACGAATGGAACTCTCTACCCTCACTGTCCTACATCACTGCACCGAAGGACTAGAGTCGCACAGGAATGAGGATGTCATGTGTTGGGAAACCATGGCCTTTCCCGTTGCTACCCACCCAGTCCTAAACACACATTAGCGTCATGTACATGATGCTGTCATAAGTAGGACCAAGAGTTCCTGAACACATGACCTTGCTGACCCTAGTCATGACCCTGTCGTGAACTCCTGACCCTAGTCATACTGTCAGGCTTTGAAGTCCCCTGTACCACAAAGTCAAGAGGTAGTTGCTGTCATGTCGTTCGGTTATCCACTGAATAGACATTAATGGAGTTCATGAACATTTGGCATTGACTGTAACTTTGTTCATGTCTGAATCTGCTTCCAGTACATCCTGAACATGTCATGAGCTTGGCTCTCTCCGTGTGATTTATCATACCATATCAACCACCTAGTCTCAAACTTGGCTGGGCCGACTTCTTTACCCTAACCACCAAGTTACCAGCACATAGCTGGAGACACCCCAGGGTCCCATTTCAAGATGTTGTTAAAGGAAATTTGTTCTCTAACTTTAACATGTCACACGCTAGACTGAAACCACTATTTCCCCCTCTGCTCTCCCGATGGCCAAAAGTATTCAAGTAAGAGGGGGATAGAAGGATAAAGATGGAGAGAAAGGGAGGAATGGAATGGAAAGGTGAGGGAAGATGGGAATGTTGGGATATGTCATCACGGTGGACCATTCCTGGGTGCACAGGGACCTCTTGGAGAGACAGGCTTCGGGAAAGCCAGGCGCTTTTCCAAAAGGTTTTCCCACAAAGGGGATGTATGAGTCAAAGGATTCCTTAATCTGTTTGTTTGCATTTTATGTTACTGTATGTTTTGGGGAAGCTGGTTTCGGTTAGCATTTTTAATGAACATTAAGTGTTCCCTAAACGGGGAAACTCATTGTAAATATTGTCTCTAGAGCAGTGGGGCGGGAGATGGTGAAATTTTTTCTCATCGACAGTGGGCACTGTGGTTTTGAGGAAATAAGAAATCACCCGGCTTCATTTTTAGTTGTTTTTCCTCTGTAAACATTACAGAAGGGTTGATGACAGACGTGTTCCTCCGCAAAGCTGTAGAACACATGTGCAAACCATAGATTTACATCAAAGAGATTTGTCACTTTTTCCTATGTATATTGTATTATATTTATCCGTTCACAACTTGTGCTTGAAGTAGCAGTTGCCCCCAAAGTACAAATGTAGGGCCAGGGTTGACTATGTTTCCTGTATGTTTTCACTGGCGATTTTGGATATCTGTTCTTCGCAGTGATTGAGTGATCTTCTCTGCAGGTGTTCCGATCTGCTTCATCTGGCTGTGCTGCACCCCAGAAAACTCTCTGTGTACTCTGTCTCAGGTAATACCACACATTTTAACATTGGCTGTAATATGCATGCCACACCACATTGATTTAGTGGACTGCTACAGACTGGAATATGTTCCGGGATTCATCTGATAACATTGAGGAGTTTACCACATCTGTCACCGGCTTCATTAATAAGTGCATCGACGACGTTGTCGTCGCCACAGTGAACGAATGTATTGTACATATCCCAACCAAAAGCCATGGATTACAGGCAACATCCGCACTGAGCTAAAGGCCATGACTGCCGCTTTCAAGGAGCGGGACACTGATCCTGACGCTTATAAGAGATCCCGCTACGACCTGTGACACTCGTTGGATGTGGCAGGGCTTGCAAACTATCACGAATTACAAGGAGAAACCCAGCCGCGAGCTGCCCAGTGGCACGAGCCTACCAGATGAGCTAAATGCCTTCTATGCTTACTTCGAGGCAAGCAACACTGAACCATGCATGAGATCAGCAGCAGTTCCAGATGACTGCGTGATCTGGCACTCCATAGTCAATATGAGTAGGAACTTTAAACAGATTACCAAACGCGTACTCAGAGCACGCTCTGACCAGCTGGCAAGTGTCTTCACTGACATTTTCAACCTCTCCCTGACCCAGTGCGTAATACCTACATGTTTCAAGTAGACCACCATATTCTCCTTGCCCAATAATGCCAAGGTAACCTGTCTAAATGACTATGGCCCCGTAGCATTCACATCTGTAGCCATAAAATGCTTGAAAAGGTCATGGCGCACATCAACACCATCCTCCCAGACACCCTGGACCCACTCCAATTTGCATACCGCCCCAACAGATCCACAGATGACCCAATCTCTATTGCACTCCACACTGCCCTATCCCAACTGGACGACAGGAACACCTATTTGAGAATGCAGTTCATTGACTACAGCTCAACACCATAGTGCCCTCAAAGCTCATCACTAAGCTCAGGACCCTGGGACTGAACACATCCCTCTGCAACTGGATCATGGACTTCCTGATGGGCCGTCCACAGCTGGTGAGGGTAGGCAACAACACATCCACCGTGCTTAGCCTCAACACGGGGGCCTTCAGGAGTGTGTGCTTAGTCCCCTCCTGTACTCCCTGTTCACCCACGACTGCGTGGCCACACAACTCCCAACACCATCATTGTTTGCTGACGGTGTTAGGCCTGGTAGGCTTGATGACGATGAGACTACCTATAGAGAGGAGGTCAGTGACCTGGCAGTGTGGTGCCAGGACAACAACCTCTCCCTCAACATCAGCAAGACAAAGGAGCTAAAATACCGGACACAGAGGGCTGAGCATGCCCACTTCCACATCGATGGGGCTGTAGTGGAGCATATTGAGAGCATTTAACATGGTCCAGACACGCCAACACAGTTGTGAAGAAGGCATGACAATGCCTCTTTCCCACCAGGAGGCTGAAAAGATTTGTCATCTTGACTGGCTGCATCACCGCTTGGTAAGTCAGACTGTTTGTTCTCTCTGCTACCTACCGCACGGCAAGCGGAACACCTGCAGATTTAACCATAGGACATAGCAATGAGGTGTGACAATAAATATTAATATGGAGGGTCTCTCTCTCTACTATCTATCTCTTTCTACCTCTCTCTTTCTACCTCTCTCTGTCTCTCTCTGTCTCTACCGTAGGTACTGCTGGTAATGTGGAGCATGGGGTTCAGTACCAGCTCAAGCGGGTCTATGAGCACAACCTCCAGAGGACCGCCTGCAACATGACCTATGGAACCTTCGGAGGGGTCACAGGTAACACATCACGGCGCCCCCATGACCAGCTCAAACACTTCACATGTAACAGATATGCATTGACAGTTTAGTCACACACACACACACACACAAACACACTTTAATTAATTCACTGCCCTTTCATTTCTAATGACCACAGAGCTATTAGTGTAGAATTTAATTCATTATGTGTGGAGGGGAACCCATGGCGTTCTGGTGCAGGTTTATTTGGATGGCAGTGACTGGATCAGTGGGTGCACACGTGTAGGTGTATGTGTGGGTGTAGTTGTATGTGTAGTAACTTAGGTTGTGTCCTTTTAAAGGTTGTGTCAGGTCAACCACAGAAGCTCTCTTTTAGCCTGCCATGAACACACTCCTGAAATCTGGACCAAGAGACAACAGACAATTCATTAATGGGAGAACACACTTATCCAAACACATGCTCACCGGAACACACACACCCCTAAACAATATATCCAGTTTTTATTATTGGCCACTCACTCACTCACTCACTCACTCACTCACTCACTCACTCACTCACTCACTCACTCACTCACTCACTCACTCACTCACTCACTCACTCACTCACTCACTCCCTCCCTCCCTCTCAGTATAGTCCTGTCTCTCTGTCTCTCTCCTGTCAGTGGAGGGAGTGTGGATTACAATGAAGTTCCTATAAATAAGAGGACAAGAGGATCTCAACTCTAATCCTGCTCAAGGGTTACACTACCACACACCACCACCAGGGTGCAGCACAGCCTGTGGAATCAGCTCCTACAAACCACCGTACACACTTGTCATCTGAGAGAGTGTATTCATCTGGTGTGTGTGTGTGTGTGTGTGTGTGTGTGTAGGCCATTCTAAGCAGCACCTGGCCCACACTCCACCCAGAACCCAGGCCCAAAGAAGCACTGCACTGCTCTGCTCTGTCCTGCCAGCCTCTGTGCTTTGTCCTTGGGCTAAACCTGTGTAACAGCATGTTCTATTAATGCTATTAGTATGGGGTTTCCTCTATATGTCTCTGCTAAGGTTAGAAGTGCTGGACTAATGTTTTAAAGAGTTAGAAGAGCGGTTTTTGATATCTTTATGGGCGTAGAGACACGCATACATGCAAGGGTAAAGTGGCAGTGATAGATAGATCGGTACAAGCCTTGACCCAGAAAATGTAAAAAACTATCGGCCTATAACTAATCTCCCATTTCTCTCTGTTGCGCAGCAACTCACTGCCTTCCTGAAGACAAATAATGTATACGTAACACTTCAGTCTGGTTTTAGACCCTATCATAGCACTGAGACTGCACTCGTGAAAGTGGTAAACAACCTTTTAATGGCGTCAGACCAAGGCTCTGCATCTGTCCTCGTGCTCTTTGACCTTAGTGCTGCTTTTGACACTATCGACCACCATATTCTTTTGGAGAGATTGGAAAACTTAATTGGTCTACACGGACAAGTTCTTGCCTGGTTTAGATCTTATCAGTTCGTCTCCGTGGATTGTTTGTCCTCTGACAAATCAATTGTACGTTTCTGTGTTCCTCAAGGTTCCGTTTTAGGGCCACTATTGTTTTCACTATATATTTTACCTCTTTGTGATGCCATACGGAAACATAATGTTAACTTCCATTGCTATGCGGACGACACAAAGCTGTACATTTCGATGAAACATTGCCTGCCCTGGAAGCCTGTGTTTCAGACATAAGGAATTGGATGGCAGCACATTTTTTACTTTTTAAATTCTGACAAAACAGAGATGCTAGTTCTAGGTCCCAAGAAACAAAGAGATCTGTTTTTGGATCTGACAATTAATCTTGATGGTTGTACAGTTGTCCCCCAAAAAACAGTGAAGGACCTCGGCGTTACTCTGGACCCTGATCTATTACTCCCATGCTAGCCTCTACACTGGCTTCCTGTTAAGACTAGGGCTGATTTCAAGGTTTTACTGCTAACCTATAAAGCATTAGATGGGCTTGCTCCTACTTATCTCTCAGATTTGGTCCTGCCGTACATACCTACACGTACGCTCAGGTCACAAGACGCAGGCCTCCTTATTGTCCCTAGAATTTCTAAGCAAACAGCTGGAGGCAGGGCTTTCTCCTATAGAGCTAAATTTTTATGGAATGGTCTGCCTATCCATGTGAGAGACGCAGACTCTGTCTCGACCTTCAAGTCTTTACTGAAGACTCATCAGTAAAGACTTGAAGGTCGAGACAAGTCTTTTCAGTGTCTTTACTGAAGACTCATCTCTTCAGTAGGTCCTATGATTGAGTGTAGTCTGGCCCAGGGGTGCATGGGTGAACAGCAAGGCACTGGAGCGAACCACCCTTGCTGTCTCTGCCTGGCCGGTCCCTGTCTCTCCATTGGGATTCTCTGCCTTTGACCCTATTACGGGGGCTGAGTCACTGCCTAACTGGTGCTTTCCATGCCATCCCTTAGAGGGGTGCGTCACTTCCTGTCCGGTTTGTCACCCCCTCAGGCTTGTGCATTGGAGGGGGTCTTTCGTGGGCTATACTCAGCCTTGTCTCAGGGTAGTAAGTTGGTGGTGGTTGATATCCCTCTATTGGTGTGGTTTTTGTGCTTTGGCAGAGTGGGTGGGGTTATATCCTGCCTGGTTGGCCCTGTCCAGGGGTATTGTCGGAAGGGGCCACAGTGTCTCTTGACCCCCCCCTGTCTCAGCCTCCAGTATCTATGCTGCAATAGTCTATGTGCCGGGGGGCTAGGGTCAGTTTGTTAAATCTGATGTTATTGTCCGGTGTCTTGTGTGAATTTAAGTATGCTCCCTCTAATTCTCTCTCTCCCACTCTACCTCCCCTCCCGGAGGACCTGAGCCTTAGGACCATGCTTCAGTACCACCTGCCCTGATGACTCCTAGCTGTCCCCAGTCCACTTGGTCGTGCTGCGGCACCAGTTTCAACTCTTCTGCCAGCGGTTATGGAACCCTGACCTGTTCATTGGACATGCCACCTTGTCCCAGACCTGCTGTTTTCATCTCTCTCTCTCTCGCTCTATCGCACCGTACCTGCACTCTAAATGCCTGGCTATTTTTCCTAG
Source organism: Thymallus thymallus (assembly GCA_023634145.1). NCBI lineage: Eukaryota > Metazoa > Chordata > Actinopteri > Salmoniformes > Salmonidae > Thymallus > Thymallus thymallus. The sequence continues at coordinate 23,148,530 of CM042416.1, read as the reverse complement.
CCACCATGCTTCTACATCTGCGTTGCTTGCTTTTTGGAGTTTTTGGCTGGGTTTCTGTATAGCACTTTGTGACATCGGCTGATGTAAAAAGGGCTTTATAAATAAATTTCGTTTGATTTGATGCACACACCATACGTGTTCGTACACACGTGCACAGGGAAATTGTGTGAGAGGCCTTGTCCTTCAGTGTTTTACTGACCTCCCACCCTGAGCCCAGCTCACCAAAGGGGGATGTCCAGAATAGCTGGTGACGCACACACCCACACGTGTTTATTAATGTGAATGTGTGTATCTGCTCTGTATGTGGTACTCCCTGACCCCTCGTTGATGTGAGTGTGATTTTTAATAGCGCGTAGAGGCCCAATTATAGTTCTCTGGTCTCACAGCCACTCTGTTTTATGGCTCATTGTGTGTGTGTGTGTACGTGTGTACTCAGCCATCTCAGATTTTCTATGCCATAAAACTCAGTGGGCCATTACAAGCACTCCACACACACACACACTCAGAGAACGCAGACCTAAAGATGTGTAAGGCTGATGTGAACAGGCCTGCTCAGTCCGAGAGGTGTTAATGGACATATCATATTCAGCAGGAGACAAATGAGCAGAGTAGCTAACCCACCTCTACAACACAACATAGCAGAGCAGCTAACCCACCACTACAACACAACATAGCAGAGCAGCTAACCCACCACTACAACACAACATAGCAGAGTAGCTAACCCACCTCTACAACACAACATAGCAGAGCAGCTAACCCACCTCTACAACACAACATAGTAGAGCAGCTAACCCACCTCTACAACACAACATAGCATAGCAGCTAACCCACCTCTACAACACAACATAGCAGAGCAGCTAACCCACCTCTACAACACAACATAGCAGAGCAGCTAACCCACCACTCAACACAACATAGCAGAGCAGCTAACCCACCACTCAACACAACATAGCAGAGCAGCTAACCCACCACTCAACACAACATAGCAGAGCAGCTAACCCACCACTACAACACAACATAGCAGAGCAGCTAACCCACCACTACAACACAACATAGCAGAGTAGCTAACCCACTTCTACAACACAAAATACCAGAGCAGCTAACCCACCACTACAACATAGCAGAGCAGCTAACCCACCACTACAACACAACATAGCAGAGTAGCTAACCCACCACTACAACACAAAATAGCAGAGCAGCTAACCCACCACTACAACACAACATAGCAGAGCAGCTAACCTACCTCTACAACACAACATAGCAGAGCAGCTAACCCATCACTACAACACAACATAGCAGAGCAGCTAATTCATCACTCAACACAACATAGCAGAGCAGCTAACCTACCTCTACAACACAACATAGCAGAGCAGCTAACCCACCACTACAACACAACAGAGCAGCTAATTCATCACTCAACACAACATAGCAGAGCAGCTAACCCACCTCTACAACACAACATAGCAGCTA